>JANIJG010024959.1:4118-29103 GCA_024611175.1 Megaceryle torquata | reverse complement strand
CCCCCGGGCAAAATGAAAAAAAAACTTTTCTTTTTTTTTTTTTTTTTTTTTTTTTTTTTTTTTTTTTTTTTTTTTTTTTTTTTTTTTTTACAATAGCTTTTACATAATAATGAAAGCAAGAATAACCCTGAGTAGGCAGAAATGTAGTAGGAGGAAAATGGAAGAGAAGAAAGGAGAGGAAAGGGAGTGAAATAATAGCTATTGGCAGTTAGTTTTGAATCCCTTTTGAACACTTCACAGCAATATTTAGGAGAAAAATGTCTTTTTTTTTTTTTTCTTTTCTTCTTGTATGTATTACTTGTAAACTGTCTTACAACAGAAAGAATACAGTGATAACCACATTAGAGGAAGTTGTGTATATGATATATTGGCAAGTAAAAGTAGATACTGGTAGATAAAAATATAAACAGGAAAATAAATCTGTTACACAGGTATATTAGGGCTGTAGTCACATCATTCAATGATGAAAAATAATTCCTCTGGCTGCTGATAGCAGATAATTAAATTTTTTCAGGGAACTGACAGTGAAAAATAGTATTTTTCTTGATGCATATATGAAAATCCAGCACAGAGCATATGGCGTTCCTGTGGCTAATGAATTCAAAAGCAAAGCCAGGGGCTGGAAATACGCAGAAACTCCACACCACAGGGAACTTTGGCACCATTGTGTGCCTCTGTGGCTGAGACAACGGGAACAATTTTATGCTAATCAGCAGAAATAATATGCAACATTTTGGTACAAGAGAAATTAGCTGACACCAGCACTTGAACTTTTCTAAGCAGAAGTCTTGGGTTTTGGGTTATCAAAGTGGATAATGCTGTGAGGCACTTCAAATGTAATGTGAGTTCTAGCAACTGGAACATGTACAACTTCTTTAGTTTTCCAATAGCTTTTTTGTTTTGTTTTGTTTCTGACTTCAGTATCTTAAGCAATATAAACTATGTCATGCTTACAATAACTTATTTCTCTTTGGATGGAACAATCTACTACTTTCACATGCCTAGGTTAAATGTCCTGTGTAAGGGTACTTAAAAGTGATTGATAATAGGTCTTCAGAAAACAAATACAAAATCAGAGGCAGTGGCAGAGAAAGGTCAAAGGCAAAAGGCCAGTGGGGGTGAATGTGGTCAAGTAATAAGGGGTGATAGGCAGAGGAGGCTATGTGAATGTGTAGGGGTGTATTCTGGGGAAAACTTTCTATTTGATTGCCTGAAAGTCTTTTCAGCCAGTTCTGCTGCCAGCTCTGCAGAGCTTTTCCTGGACTTTTATAAATAACCCTTGGGAAACACAAATGAAAATGTGTTGAATATTGTTCATCATGCTGTGCTGCACATTGAACTTTGTAGAGCCACACACATACAAACAAAATGATACAGACTTTTTTTCTTTGCAATGACACTTCTGCTTAAAGAAAACAGTGAAATTAAGTAAGTTAGGGTACTACTTGTTATCATTTTTATAAGCATACTAATTCAGTTGGAATTTGTGATTTGGGGAGGCAAGGTAAGCAGTGGTCATGGGCTCAGTGCACTGGAATGGGAGCATGAATGAAGTCAGGTACCACTGTTTAAATCACAAATCTGCTAGTAGAGAATGAGGATTCTGTGAAAGACTGTTTTTTGTTAAGAAAGAGCAGACCCAGAAGCCAGGATAGACAGCTTCAGGGAAACTACTTGATGCACAGTTCTGCTTTTTGATATCAAGATGTGTAAAGTGAACTGTGGAGTTACTTAGGATGTGGAGGCAGAAATATGGAACAAGCAAATATCTTTGATTAAAGAAGTAACCGTATTCCAAATGGGTCTGTCTCTGCGGTAAATATGATTTGTCTAACAAAGCCTTTATTGGATAATTTGCATTATCTTGTGCTGAAGTGACTACCGCTAGTGATTTTTAGCAGCACAAATACGGTGGAAGTGCTCTGATTACACAGTAATAAAATATATCTGAATATCTAAATGAACATGGATGTTCAGCCACTAGTCTTGTATCTCACCCAAGTTAAAAAAAAATCAGAAATAGTTCTTGGAAATGAAAGCTTTTTATGGCAAAAATAAGAACAGAACAAAGAGAGTGCAAGTGCAGTCAGCAGTGCTAGCATTAAAGAATAAGACTGGAGATGGTTGAAAATTAATCTTAAAATAAATAGAACACTTGTCTGTGCTCCACAAGATTCAAAGGGCTTTATTCATGGAAATAGTCACTTTCTTTTTATTGCTTAATCAATAAAATGGGAAACACTTAAATCGATAAGTAAAAGGGGGTGGAAGTTGATACACTACCCACAGTAAAAATGATTTTTTTAAAAGTCCATATTATCAAAAACATGCATGTCAAAGAACTTTTGCCTAATTCATACGTGATGAAAAACACACTTTACAGACGCAAAGATAGAACCAAATTGGCTGCACTAACAAACTGTTTTTATGTTATGTTTTTATGTAACAGCAACTTTGGAAATGGTTTTTAAAATGTTACTCCTAACTTCAAGCTGGGACAAGTGACTGTTTTCATCTGACACTTGGAAAGGGCCACCCTAGGCACAGGTGTATTATATACAGCTGGAGATGACATCTTTCAGATGAGAAATACTCAAGTTGCAGCCTGTGGGGTTATTAAAAAATACTTCACACCCCTCATCCCCTTTTAAATTAAATGAATTTCACTTCTCAGTTGAAAACTTTGTTGATGCTTTGGTTGACTTGTTCAGGAATTTATTCTGTATGTGAGTAGCTCTTTAAGTGAGTAAGTTCTTTAAGGGAGATACTCTTCTTGCAGCTCAGATAGCTTCAGGTGCTGGTGTGATAGATATTATATGAAAAGTGTTTTAGTCCAACTGAGTATAGCAGGATCAGAGGTGACAGGCAGGAAATATGTTCATGCTCCCATTTTTCTATTGTGAGATCAATATTATTGAAAAGCTTCTTAAACTTCCTATGCAGGTTGAGGATTAAACCTTCAGAATTAAACTTTCATGAATCACTTAAGAAAAAAATATATATTTTTTTAATGCACCAGTGAGTTGTTAATAGTACAGGCAAAATGCCTTTTGGAGCTTGGATTTTTGAGCATGGACATTTGAGGCTTATTTGGTCATGGTTTTAAAAATTTTGTTTGGTTTTGTGTGTGGTTTGTATTGTGTGTTTGTTTTCTTTAGAGGAATTGCTCATTTTTTTTGTCTGTTTTATTGACCTCACGTGAAACACCACCATAACCAGAATGGTATTTATAAAATCTATTACATTCTCATTCTCCATTCTCCCCAAACTCATTGGAAGAAAAATAAACCCTTACTTAGGCAAAAATAGAAAAGAATCAATAAGTCCTTGAAGTACACTAGTTATAATGTTGCAAAGAAGGCAGAATATGGCCTTTATAAAAGCTAAACTATTCAGCTTTTGTGCTTGCTGTTGCCTCCCAGAAGTACACAAAGAATGTACGCGTGAAAGGTTTAACGATTTGATGTTTGACTTTGGGGATGGCCAGTTCAGTGGTCTCCGTTTCTGTTCTACCATGCAGCAAAATATTTCTGGCCCAGAACTTGATGTAGATTGACAAAAAACTACCTCTGCTGCCTTATATGTTTGAATTTTGCCCTACGACCCACCTTTTCTATAATCCAGTAGTGACAGGAAGGGAGCAAGAAGAGGTGCAAGAGAAGAGCAAAGTCAGGAAGATAAAGGAATGGGGATAAACACAAAGCTCCCACATTGCTCCAGTTTTAAATGAAATTCAGTGATCCCTGCTTTCTTACCTGTAAGTCTTCCATCTCACCCCCAAGGCCCTGTGAGTTTATTTGAACCTAGACCCTCACACAGAGACAGCCCTTGTATGTTAAAGGGGTGTCAAATAACTATTTGCTTCTCCTAACTGCCTACTAGGGAAGGTCTGCTGGGCCTCCTTCCCTCTGGCATAAAAGGTGATGGATGTGGGTACAAAAACATATGCGTGCAGCCCTTCTGCATCCTACTTTATCAGTACTTGGCTCACTAATACAGCTCCTGGTGACCTCAGGGTCCTTCAGTCAGGACCAAGGAAAGCTGTGAAATACAGAACTGAATGTTTTGGGGTTTTTTTCACTTGTGCATGCTATAACACAGGAGAAGGTAAAGGTACAATAACAGAGACTAGATAAGAGCTTTCTTGTGTTGGTTCTTACGTTCTTACAACTTGCTTAAAAAAAAAAAAAGTAACTGCAGAAAATAGATGCAGAATATCTCTTAGCTATGATTGATTTTTGTGTGATACCAAGAAACTGCAAGAGCAATAACACTTAGAGAATAAACTCTTTTGACTTAGAGATATCAAAATACATTGTGTTCAGCATCATTCTTTTCAGGGCTGCTCCAAGCCTTAGAAGAATTGCCACTTTTGCAGTCAAATCCAAGTAACATCTGCTCTATGCAACCAGTCAATATTGTGGAAAAGTTCAAAGAATGAAGATCATTAGTAGTGTCAGCTTTACAACCAGAAGGTAATGGCATTAAAGTGAGCAAGTATAATACCCAACAATACCAGGCTCATTAACCAGTGATTTATCATGATGAAAAGACCTGTTTAACCTTTAGTCTTCACATGCTTTCTGTTTTTAACAAAAAGACCTATTATTTCTAGTTGTCAAGTGATAATTTGTGGGTTGTTAAAGGGATGTATTAAATTATACTTTAAACGATTATACACAATTACATAAATATTACATTTGCAATGGGATAAGCTGAAGTTATTATGATTCCCCCCCTTTTAATTTTGTTCATCCATTTGGCAGGTAAAATGAAGGCATTATATATATTAAGGATATCGGTATTTGACTTTGAAAGCAAGTTAAACGGAGTTTAGTATGTGCAGTGACAACATTGTTTCTCAGAAGCAGCAAAATCCACATATTTTGCGGTTTGTATATACCAGTGCAGAAAGCTTGTTCTTGCCTCTAAATAAACAGGTACATGTAGCTGACTATCCTGTAAAATTATGTTTCTTTTATCCATATGCTGGGATGTTTCATTCATTTAATTCAGTTTTTCTTGGAAGGGAAGCCCTGTTGATTCTAGACAGCTTTTGACAGTTGCCATGTAACCTTGTCCACAGCCAATCAGCCCACGTGACTTATTCTGACCTACAATATTTGTGCCTTGCCAGGAATAAGCCCCTTGGAAAATGTCAGTTCTGTCAGACTGGGCCAAACTGTATAGTGGCTTTTGTGATGTAGACAAACATGCATTTTGGATCTGAAAGACCACAAAACTAATTTCAGGTCTAATTAGATCATTTGTGATCCAATTTAAGATTTGTATTCCAGTTCATTAGGAGTACCATCTCATCTCTGGTCTAATTTTTTTTTTTTTTTCTATCTATTTGCTCCTCTGTCTTTAATATAATACAAGGAAATTATAACTAATCTGGTAATTCTCCAAGTATTTCTGTAGACAGAGTGATTCTAGACACACAAACTAACCTGCATGAGCAGATAAAATAGAGTGATTGTGGACTTCACCCCTGTTTTTCACACCTGCATCTTGAATGTCATATATACATACATATTGACATTTGAGAAAATGTATAGAGATTTGATAAATTATTCAGCATTTAGGAAATTAGTAGGAACAAAATTATATTGTTAAACATGGTAGTAGAGAGATATACAATATTGAGAATTAACAGTCTGGAATGATTTTCTAATCTGTGACTAGGTTTTGTGATTTCACATCTGGAAGGCATTTTAGTAATTTACAGGTAATGCAGCTTATGTGAGTTCTTCAGAAATAGGTATGTAATTGTAATACTTTTGAAATGAACAGAGATGTAAGATGTTTTCTTTCCTTTGGGATTTATTAACACAGATTTCAATCTGTTATTGAGAAAACACTTTTTAAATTACAGAGACTCTGTATCTATAGACCTCTGTAGATATTCTCCATATAGATAGAGATAGACTCTCTTTCTCTGCTTGCCTACAATATTAAATACTGATCCCCTTCTGCTGTGGAAGCATCATATACATTTTTTAGGAAAACAGTGAGAATGTTTCATTTTTGGTGATGCTGATCCTCATCTCCTTGGTCTGGATCACTCCTAGGACACTGGTCTCAGAGAAAAGGTACTTTTGATGCTGGCTTCAAAGATCATTTATTCTTTATGCACAATGGAATTGCAGTAATATGTGAGACTGGCAATCATATAGCATCCATGTCATCACTTATCCTGGTGGTTTTAGTGCTTTCTGTAGAAGCCTTTCAGGTCCTTTCAAGAAAGGAAAGGATTGAAACCAAGTCTTCTGAGTGAGTGACCTAACTACTAGGCTTCTGAAGGTGCTGCAGAGTTATGTCAGTCAGGATTTCTTTGAACATACAGTTAGCCTTTCCTGTTTTCCTTCTCTCACTTTTTTTTTTTTTTTTTTTAAACAAATGCTTAATTCCAAAGCATTTAATTTTAGATGTGGGGTTTTTATATATATAATTTTTTTATGCTTTGTGCTCTTTTTATCAGTTGAACTGAAAAGTCAATTACCTGCATATTTGAAAGGATCAGGCTCCTAACACAGAACGGTGCTTTAGGTGGATTAATTCTCAGTACTTTCCCAATAACCTAGTAACAAATGCAGATCCTTCCTTCTTTAGGCAACAGTCATTGATTTCTGTGTTTTCTGCAGGAACTGGTGAAATTCAGGCATCACAGAAATTTTGCCATTGACATAGGAGCAGGGTCTCAGCTTTTGTCTTTCCACTGCAGTGTAGGGACAAGGGTAGGAAGACAGACAAGTCTGAAGGAAAGAAAAGAGAAGCAAACTTTAATATTTCTGGGGGGCTGTGTGTGTACAGTTACAAGATTTGAGTGAATGGCTGCGATATCTTTAAAAAAAGGCCAGCATGCAGTCTCTCAGTTTGCATTTTTGCCTGAAACAGAACTTTCAATACATTTTTGCCCTTGGAAAAAACAGTGCAAAATATGAACACACATAAACTTATAATTTTCCTTTGAAAATGTGGAAAATACCCAAATCTTGTGTTTGACTTTGAAAAATTTATGAATGTTCTAGCTTGTAAATTCTCACAGGGAAGAGGGAAAAAAAGCAAATAAGACAAATTTGGCAGGTTTGGGTTTTATATGCAATTATTTTCAGCACCCTGGTGGTGATAGCAGATTAGTTTCACAGCTGTTACAAATATTTACTCTTTCTGGGTTCTGTGTTGTGAGTTCCTGAATGCTCTGTGTGTTACAGATCAGACTGCTTCAGGGTATGTTATCTCAGAGATAACCTATGTGTACAAGTGCTTTCCTACCTCTGGGTTGAAATATGTACCACTGAAGCCTGTGAGGAAATAGGGTGTATGACATCAGAAGCAGCATGGTGCTTGTAGTAGGATCGCTCAGAAACTGCAATGTGGTTGAAGTATCATCTGAACTTTTCTTTCGGGATGTTTATCCCATTAAGATGGATTTATAATTTTGAAACACTGAAAGATGGATGTTATATTCCTAATGAGAAAAAAACCCCAACATGTTATAAGAGCTTATTTTATTTGGTTGTTTTCAGTCTTAGTTGCTCTAACAATCCAGAAGTGTACCATAAAGAGTAGTAAAGGAAAATGACTTCATATTCTTGGGGTCATCAAAAAGGTAGATGTATCTGAAAGGTACCTTGTGCAACTGCTTTCAGAAATTGCTTAAAAGCAGCACAGAAATAAAGAATGAGTGAGCTCAGTGGCTTGGCACATTGCGTAGTGTATATCTACATACACATTAAAATGCACTTGGTCTCAGAACAGGCTTTCTCAACTCCCTCTACCCCACTCCCCCCACCATTCTGCACTGCCTAACAAAAGATTTTCAACAAAAGAAATTCTTCCTGGTTTGTAAAACTGTTGTGTAAAACTTGGACTGTAAAGCCACAGTTGACTGCTTTAATGTGGAACAGTTGGGAGGGTGGGGAATCGCTGGCAGGTTGGGACAGGACACAGCAATGGTGCCCCTATTCTGTCGAGGGTCTACTTAGTCACACCACCTGCTCCCCCTATTCTTTCAAAGGCAAACCAGTCATGACAGTATGAACAGACGGATGTTTAGCCTCAATACCTTGGACACACAGTACCAGACGGAGCAAGGGGAGTTAAGAAAAGATAAATTAAGTGATCAATAAAGATAAGGGACCTGTTTAGCAGTAAATGGTGGGGACAGAGCAGACAGAACAAGGGGGTGAACGTGCGTTAAATAATGCAACTCTGTGTTCAGCTAAACTCAAACTTTTCAAATCCATGTATTGTTCCCCAAAAAGCCTTTTATCCCCAGCGTTGGTTAATTGTGTTTTAGGTAGATGTAAAGTGTCTGTAGGCACATACAGTCTCCCCAGTATAAGTGTCTTCAGTCAGCTGTGTTGTTTGGGTACTTGACTGGAGTATGAGGAAAGGGAAGAGAAATGGGTCTATGTCTGGGGTTGAGTCAGTGACCTATTTGCACCTCCCACCTTTGTGATGTAATGGAAAGAATAGTAAGGAGCAATGAAGTTCTGATAGAGAATAAGAAATGGTACTTTGACAGCTGATTGACAGTTAAGTGATCCAAAACTGTGGGCTTATTTTAACCAGTTATGATGCTTTTTTGTCTCGAGGGCACTCTTCTCATACTGTCTTTCTACCTCTCATAGCAAAGGTCTATAAAAGTTTATTGCATCTAACTACATATAAGAAAATGCAGACCACTAGAAGTCACTGGTAGGTAGACTAATGGGACAGGGAGAAATGGTTAACTGAAAAAGAACAATTTAATCAGCCTTGGTGATCTGGTGATGGCTTGTAAGTGCAGTTGAGATTCAGCTGTTTTCTCTAGGTTCATCCTGAACTGGCACTTTGATTTTCCTTTTAGAGATTAAATGTTTCTCACTAAGTGTCCTCCACAGCTGATCCTGTGCAGCTGTGGGGACTGAGGCAGCAGGAACCTGCTTCCTGAGCAGAGAGTGGCCAGCACAGCTGCATGGAGACAGCTGTTAAGAGTTGGGTGGTTCTTATCACTGTGAAGATGGAGGTGCCTTTCATGAACCGTCTCAGCATTTCAGGTTGCAATTTATGCCTCCAGCCACCCTGTCTGTTTCACAGCAAACCCCTTAAGTCTATAGCAATAATGGCTGCATCAGACTGGGAAGTTTCCTATACTCCAGGTAGTGCTACTGCAGCATTCCTCTGGTGGCCCCATCAAGTGGTATAGGCTCCAAGGAAAGCTTGCTATTTAAAGGCCCTGCATGGTGCAGGATCCTTTTACTTTCACCGTACTCTGGTTTTATTGATCATGAGAATTCAAGCATAGGATGGTAAATGAGGGTCACCTGGAGAATAGGCCTTCTACCCATCTTAGATGTGAGCTGTAGGGTTACCTGGTCATGAGCAACAGTGATGGAAAGGTGGATAAACAATTGAAATTACTCCAACGACGGTAGGAGTTAATGGTTCTGAATGAATGTCCTTGATGCTGGTCCTTTAACCTTAGGCAGCCAAACTCTTTTCTTTCCCCCTTACTGAGACAGTGGAGCTTTCTTCCACTGTGCGTTTCTTGGCTGCTCAGGATCCCAGGACTCAGCTGTCCCTTTGGAGACCTGCCTAGGTAGAAGTTTTATTACAGTATTTCTCCACTGATATTTTTAAAGTTGTTTTGGGTTTTTTCGGGTAACTGTAAAGGGAGAAGGTATGAAATAGAGTGGGACTGAGGGATACGAATGGCTTCTTGCAGTGTTGTTAAACCCTAGTGCTGTGTTGTTGCAGTTCTTGAAAATGGGATGCTGATGAGAAACAAATTAAGTTGTTAAAACTGGCAGAAATTAAAAATATTAGCAAATAACTTAATGCAAAATGTTTCCACTTTTAACAGTGATTTCAGTCTTCGTAGACAAAGTTTTGAAGTGAGGAGAAAATACAGCCCACCGCCCCCATTCTGTACTTTGCTCTATCATTATTCCCAAGCACAAAATGGAGAGATATACAGTAGCTCTGCTGTTGTCCCAGCATCTTCCCCTGATTCCAGAACTGGGCCTTGTTAAGTACCAATGTGATGAGGATTTTTTGGTTCTCTGTCAAATCAGTAGCAACGTTGAGATGTCAGCATGTATTAACAGGAAATTAATGACAGGAAAACGTTCTGTGCAGGCGGGACATTGACAGCACTGTAATGAACACAGGTTGGCCAAACACTGTTGTTTTATTAGGACCTGATCCATGTGGGTACAGTGGGATGCCAGCAGCAGGCAACGGCTGTTTGCTTTGTGCAAAAAGAACGTAATCTAACCACCAGCTCCATAAAACAGATCCTTGGTTTTGTAATTATCTTGATACATTCTGTGATTAATGCTTTGCATCTGTGGGATTATCATTCATGAGCCTGGCAATAAAGCTGTTTATTTTTATGAGATATTTTATAATCCTGACTCCAAGAACACCATGGTACATTAGTGTTGGTGCATCAGCTAAATGTGCGTGCAGCATCATAAGATGATTCAAACAAACAACTGGGAGCATTATTATATGCTCTGGAATTTACCACAGTGCAGCCACAGCATGATTCATTTGGCAGCCTTCTCCTACAGCTTATTGCTGTCATTTTAAAAGCCCATCGGTCTTTTTCCCAGAAAATCAGCCTGATAGTAAGATATAGCCCACAAATAAAATGTGTGATCCTTAACACTAATAATAAGCTACTCCAAAGTCATTGTGTTCTTAATAAAAATATTAGATTTGAATAGGGGCTGAACTTCCTTCCCTGTGTGACACTCATGTTTTCCCCAGGTTCATTCATTAATTGAAATAGTTTGATTTCCTGAACTCCATGAAGTGAGCATTCTAGATTTTAATTTTCATTTTTCTCATAAATAAGAAGTGGGTAAAAACATGGGGAACTGCTGGTTTCTAATGGCAGATAGGATTTACTTAAAACAAGAGGGAGTAGATAGGGCACTGCTACGATACCTTCTAGAGATACTTAGATGCAGATACCTCATTAGTGCAATTCCAGAATTAACTCTATTTGTGGTAAAAACAGGAAAATCATTTGGATGTAGATTTTTGTTTGGTGTCTTGGCTGCTATCGATGCTGATTTAAATGAGAAATGGGCAAAGCAGGAGTCCTTCTTTAAGTCTGCAGTACACATAGAGAAGGAATATTGTACATGATGAGGTTGTCACTCACCAGAGGCACTGGAGGTCAGTGAATGCAGAAAATCAACTCCTCGGACTCCAGAAATCTTCAGCTGTCAGCACTGCATCTCGCACCACAAAGTTTAGGTAGTGTTTGAATCCAAGAATTTGACTCAGGAATATGAGGCTTTTTAGTCTCTGTGTTGTGCTGTCACCCAAAGGTGATAGAGCCAATTCTCCCCAGCTCATGTTGCCTTCCAGAGAACCCTTGCAGTGCTTAGGGCTGGGTATGTTTCTGGGGACAAAAGCTGTAGCTGAAGCTGCAATTCTTGTCTGGATTTCAGGGGCTCCAGCAGCCAGGCAGGTTGGTCGTGCCTGTCCTTGTCTTCCAATGGCCTAAGAAGATGCAAAGCTACTTTGATGTATTCAAAGATACAAAGCTACTATGATGTATATCTTCTCACGCCCTTGAGCTGGCTCATCAGGTCAGCCCACAGCTGCCCCAGACATTAATCAAGCCTATATAATTCAGGTATGAAATTTAGTAGTAAATGCTGGGCTGACGGGTTTAAACATTCCCCTATGCATTCATCTAGAGACACGGCAGTCTTTTTGCTTTGCAAAATTCAGGTGCAAGGCAAAGGAATTTTAACATCACTAAAATGCATGTAACTATATCGACCATATATGTAGTCAGTAATACAGATTCCATTACTGCTTAATAAATAGGATCTGTGTCATTATAGTTTCGTGCTGATAAAACTGTTCCAAAGATGAGATCTTGAGTAACAGAAGGACAGATCATGCATTATTTCTTAATGTTGCACTGACACTGCACATTTGGTTGTTCTCAAATCTAGTTGTAAATACCAGAATATTTTCAATTTTCTCACATCTCTAACTAAAGGAACTTTTAGTTTCTCCTATTTCACAAAAAAAAAAACCCCAAAACAAAACCAAAACAACCTACCATTGTTTAGAATAAAAACACAAAATAAAAAGGTGATATTAAAGTGAGATTTTACTAAAATTGAGGGAACTGTAATTAATAGAATGATGGTGTTAAACTTTAGAGACAAAACAGTATTTTAAAAAATCAGAAAAAAATATGCTGCTAGTGGATGTTGTGTCTGTTATTATATTTGAATAGTCCCATCTTCTCTGTGCCCCACACCTTCATCTATGTAATAGTTTTTCAAATGTCAAGCTGTCCCCAACACAAGAAAGCTTTCTCCAAATTGTTGCTGAAATGATGTGGCCATGTTAAATTGTCTAAAATATTCCCCCTCCAAACCCACTGTGTCTCTAATTAATGTCTATTGTATATAACTTGTGCCTTCGCAGACAGCCAAGTCTGTCTTTGGCATCGGGCTTTCCTGAACTGTTTAGTGTGTTTTGTTCCTGCTGTCACTGAAGGTGCATTGCTGGCACTATGGGAGAAACAATCTTGCAAATTTATTTTATTTCTTTTTTACATCATTGGTCACATAGAGTGATTACTCCAGCTGTACAAATAATGTAGGAAATAGATTTTTTTTTTTTTTCATTAGAATTCTGCAAGCCCAGCAAATACTCTCCACAATTGCTCCTTAAGTCAGTGAAATTTCAAGCCATTCAATTTTTCTTGTAAGGAGCTCACGGTTTCTTTGATGGTGAGGTTTGTTAAGCCCAAATGTGGAGAACTAATAAAATAATAAAAAGGCTCCAGAGGTGTTTATAGATTTCAATTATCTCTTGCTTTCTCTCCCAGGATTGGGCTAGGCAGGATTGTGCTGTCCTCAAGTAGTACTTGAGTCTGGGCTGCATTTTATGCTGGCTGTCTCCGAGGTTTCTTCTTTGTGGCTGAATCGCCTTAGTATGGGTAGCGTACAGAGGTGCTAAGGGCTCGCCTAGACAAAGCAGCCATGCTTCACAAAAGCAAAGGAGCAAAAGGAAGCAAAATTGAATCTCTAGCACCCAGCTCCTGGGCAAACAGACAAAACTAATGGATCCACTCTTGCTCCTCCCATCCAATTACTGTGATCCAGTAGAGAGAATATGGCAACATCGGTTCACACAAACTCTAATACTCTTAATCCCTTCCATACATATAAACCTCACATTCACCACCATTACTTCATTATTGAGCCACCCAGGCAGATGGAGCATCGGAATGGACCCACCGGCTGCAAAAACCTGCCTCCTTCAGGTTTTAATCAGCTAATGAGGGATATGCAAATGACAAGCTTATGGGATTATGCCTTGTCTAACAGCAGCCCTCCTCACAGTGATACAGTACTAATACAGGTGTTGGTAAACTGGTTATTAGGCACTGGCTAATTTAGGCCCATTCACACTGGGATTGTGCTGGCAGCCCTGCCATTTGTACTGGTGTTTGTGGCCCAGTAGGAGATCTATTATGGCTGTGGTAGGTCTAACACAAATTCCTCACTGCTAGATATGAAGTTAATAAATCCATTTGGTTTGGTCTTTAGTCGTACACAACAACCCATGAGTGAAATGGGGATTTCCCCCCTCCGCCCTAGCTGCCTGGGAAATTGCCACAGGAGAGCAAAGGGGGAGGTTAATTAACAGTTACTTTACATTTTCATGAACTTTTCACATACTTTTGAATAAAATGTAAAGCATAGCAGTATAATTAACCTATATTTTCTGTTGGTCACAACTAGCCAAATCTCTCTTCCATGAAAGAACAGGCAGCCTAAAAGTATATGTGAGAACAAAATGCACTGCTCCTGGGGACAAGAGATCTCTCTTGGGCTTTGGCTGTTTCAGCAGTTCAGTACAACTTTATGCTTTTTAATTTTTCTTATTTGGTGGTATTTCTTTAGAAAGTTCCTTCACAGTGCAAGCAATTTTACATCGCGATGCATTTACTTGCGTGTCAGGAGAAAAGTGGAGTGACATCCATAAGGTATTCACAGCCCAGAGCTTGTGAGGTGAACAGTTTTTTTAGTTGATATGCTTGCTATATAGTTGTCTAAAATTTCCTCAAGTATACTCATTTCATAAATGGCAGATGTTCCATATTTATAAATTAATGACACCAAGTTTATAGCTATTTCCAATAATTCCCTGAAGGACTTGGGTGGTGGCTTATACAAGCCTAGAGTAGGAATTGAGATAGGATTAGCAAATCATTTTAAAGAACTCTGCTTTGTGAATGATGGGATATAGAAGCATAGCTGCTTCCAGGTATGAGGGATGCAGAATATAGTAGAAGTGCACCACCTGGGAAGTGAGAAACTTAAACAGAAGATGCCCAATGAATGACAGCTTTTATCTTCTCCAGTCAGCAGAGGAAAGGAGGTATTAGTTTAAAGCTCCTTTGGGGATTTTGCTAAAAAAAAAAAAAAAAAAAAAAGTGATGTTGTGGGGTTTTGTTTTCATGACAATAGCAATATGTTATTACTCTTTGTTTCATTTAAATGTTACTTAAAATTCAAGGACCTCACTAGAGTGTTGAGCTGTCCTAGAAGGCAGAAATTCAGGGGTGCAGGTAGCCTTTAATTTAAGCCTCCAAAGCTTCATTTCATCTTCAAAACAACTGTGTTGGAATTGTCATTATCATACGTGGGGAGATTGAGACAAAACTTTGAAGGATAAAGTGTTCAAAAGTGGGTCCATGAATGTAAATACACAAAGCCTCTTGGATTTAATGCATATATATATATTGTTCATCTATTTGCTTTGACTGACCCTAACTAAATATGTATCTTTGGAGGAAGGTTCTGCATCTGAACTTTTCTTGTCCCTTTCCACTTTAAGGCATTTGAAAATCAAACTTGGGTCCAAAATTTGCAAATTCAGATCAGTGATCAATCTCTTGAACCTATGGATTCTGGAGGAATAAGGCTGGCTTACCTGCTTACATGAATTTCACTCAAAGTCATTGAAGGACACAATAATTACCAGCATGCAGTGTTTCTTGTTTATTGAATATGTACAGGGCTATTCCAATGGGAGACTGAGACACTTCATTTTACAAGGTGGGACTGAACTCCAGATTGATGCTTTATGAGTTGCTCAGCAGTGTCTGATTTCTGCTGCAATTCAGCCCTTCAGTATTTCCCCACAATCAGACACCTCAGATCACCCACATGATTCAATACATAGCAATCACTTGTAGTAAATAAGTTAGCAATTGTACTCTGGAAACAAACCAAGTACTGGTACTGGGAACTTATGCAGCTGACAGTCTTTTACATCAGAATATTAAGTCTTCGAGGCTGGAAAAGAAAGGGGTATGACATAATCCTCCGATTCTGCTTAGGGCCTCTCATCAGCCTAAGAGCTGCTGGCTTTACTGTGAGTAATTTTTAAATTACTTAATGGAAACAAACATATTCATAGAAAGGATAATCCATTTTTTTCCTCCTTAACTTCAAAGATACTCCTCCACAGTAGTAAAGCAAATATATTATTCTCAGGCTATCAGAATATCTTAGAGTTTCTACTTAGTAGGACCATCAGCAAGCAATTTTGTGTTGCTTAAAGAAATCCTATGTTCTACTCACTAACACGGACAAGAAGAGATGCTTAATCAAGAAATGTGGTTAAGATAACACTGGAGACCCAGGCTACAAATCTAACCCAAGCCCATTGAGTTTTGTCCTGACCTGTGTCTCGTGATGTGGCCCATAAGCAGGTGGTAGCGGACAGTCTGTGAAGCAACCTACTTGCTCTAGGATCTTCTATACTTACAGTTACTCCACTGTTAATTTTGTCTCATTTCATGTTTAGGTTTCAACAGAGTGGTTGGAAATACAGTTAATGAGAAATTGAGACCAACAGACATTGAAGTGTTGATGGTATTTTCTAATAAGTACCATGAGAGGAAAGTTTTAACTCTGCACCCTACATTGTTACTTAGTTTATGTACCTTTCACAGCTCCTTTTGGCACCTTCACTCTTGCAGCCTAGGTGCAAGATAACTGGTAAGACTGACTCATTTTTCTTATTCAAAAACCTCATGAGATATGGTAGAATTATAATTGCTTCTTTTTCAAGGAAATTTTCTTATCTGTCTGCAACAACTATATTCCGTATATTTGTTGTAGATGGTCATTTTCTAATACATAAAAATGTTGTGGCATCTGTCTGTGTATATGGGTTTCTTTGTAGTTACATGCATAAGGCATGTCTATACTAGGTTTTTCACCTTTCCCAGTGAACAATTTCTGGTCTCTTAGGATAACTCTCTTATCAGAAAGATCAGTTGTCAAAGAGAGTTTACTTGCCTGTCCCAGGGAAAGTAAATATGGCTTCTTTCTTAGGCACTTCTGAATCAGAAATTGTTTGCAACATGTTCTGGAAAGAATTCTTAGTTCCCTCGCTGCTAAATGGGATCACAAAATGGAAAAAATGCACCATGAAAAGTAAGTTTGTTTGGATTGTTGTTTAAGGAGGTATTTGTAAATGCAGAAAGAGGTGAGAAAATTACATCCAAAAGTTACCTTCAGAAAATCCTGAGGTCAAATAGCCTTAATGCTACTCCTTGTGTATCTTTACAATGAGAATTTTAAGCTGATTCCTCCTGCATGGCAGTACATAAGGTTAAAGGTTAACAACTGACCAATTCCTTGGAAAAGGTGTTATTCACAATCAGGTACTTAAGACATTTGCTAGAGGACTTAGTCATTATAGCTGTTTGGAATCAGTGCTTTTTCCAGCAGGGAAAGTATTTAGGGGAACAAAAAGAATGCAGAGATGGGGAATTCCAGAAAGCCTGTCACCATATTAACTAAAAACCATCATTAGAAGCTGGGTTTTCTTTACAAAAATCTGACAGTATCCAAATAGGTTGTGTGGAAAACGCTGTTGCTAGAAAGAGCTGAGAGCGTTCTCTGCAAATACTTTAGCTTGCTGTTATTTAATCTCTGTTTTCAATGCACACATGAGTTTTCTCTTCCCGTGTTGCTTTCCTTTGATGTAGTTATGCCTCTTGAGATCTGACTTCTTTTTTAGAACTTGTAAAGTAAGTGGTAACTTTACAGTCAGATCTGAAACAAAAGAAAAAGCTGTTGGAGGCTTCTGATCTTGCACTGTTCAAAGCAGTATATCATCAAGAATTGGAGTTTAATTGGGGGAATACTGAAATAATAAAACCTCTCCTGGTTATATTGTCCTGTTTTGAAGAAGAGTTTATAATGTAGGTGTCTTGTTTAAGTAGTGAGTACAGCTGTTGGATCTCCTCTCTGATTTGGGTTGCAGGGTATCTTTTCTAATCTTTTTGTGTTCCTGGATCTTATGGGTTTTGGAGTGGTTGGCTGTCTTCTTCACTGGATATGAAAATGTCCACAGTGCTTTTGAGCAGGACTTGGGGAAGAAAAGACAGGCACTTACACAGACTTAGAGGGCTAACACAGTTTTCAGGACTAAAAATTTGTGCGTACATAAAGGTGAACGTGCTGGATTCCAGTACAGTGTTTATAAAAAGTATAAATCTTGGATTTCACAGACATCACATGGGGGAGATGTTAATTCCATCTTCTGCTAAATCACTGAATTGATTCAGGGAGATGAACAGCTGGTGTTCTACTGGTTGCATTTTGGCTTTTCTGTGGCAGATATGTGCTAGAGCCTCCTGATCTTTAAAACAGCTTTTAGCTACAGGGCAATTATGAGGCTTAAATTAAAAGCATCCTGTTTGTAAGGAAGAATGGGAAGTGTTATATTTAGATGTGTTTGGATGGAAAGCAATACCAGATGGCAATGCAGCACATACATTTTAGAGAACTGAATATAGAATTAAGTGGATTCTTTAATGTGCTTGGTTTAACGTATACTTTTATGCTTAAGAGGAATTTTGAAACCCCAGTCAAAACAGCTGTGTCTCTGAACAGAATATAGGAAGATTTGAGTTCAAGCATGATTCAAAGGCCAATGAAACAATAATAGCCTTGTGTAGCTTTCAAAATATTTTAAGGTTGGTTTGTTTTGTTTTGTTCTGTTCTGTCTCAGACACTTCTCATTGTGGAAATAAAATTCTCAATGTGCATTTCAATGAGATTCTTTTAACCTGCTTATCTCTTCTGACTGCAGATGTGAAAAAATTGATAGAATACCAGTCTTAGATATGACATTTAGGAAATGTTACTGTTCCACCAGACATTAAACATTAAACTTTGGTTCCATACCATTTTGAATTTCATGCTATCCATTTAAAAAAGAATAATACCAAAACAACTGGAGTGTTTGTTTAAATATATATATATATATATATATATTTCTGGGATTGCTAGTAATGATATTTAGCTTTGCTTCATTTCAAAATACAAATATTTTGCGGAACAGAACATTCAAACAAAGAAACAATGGAAACGGCAGAGATGTAATTTACCCAAAGTCTTGTAATCTCAAATCAGTGCTGGGGCCAGGAGCAAAATAGTTGGATTTTACAATCTGTAACTTACTCCTTGTCTAAACAGTTGAATAAGATCAGTGTGCCCAGTCTAACCAAACAGGAGCAGAATAAGTAGGGGGAATGTGTGTGAAGAAAAGATAAAAAGAAACATTATCTATTATCTTTTTTTATCTACTATCTTTTAACCTACGAAGTAGGATCTAAGCCTGGGTATTTCAGCTCCCAAAATTTGGATGATTTGGGCTCTATCATATAAATATTTTTTATTTATTGTTATAATGACTTGTAATTTGTTTGATGTTTATCTTGCTTGCTTAGAGCTGAAAAAAAAAATCTGAAAGTTGATGAATTACAAACAGAGTTTTAAAATCTTGGTTTATTACTTGAGTTATGAAGATGGTTTGGTGGGAATTGTAGTCTATAGTGAAGCCTGACAAGATCAGGTTTTTTTCTTACAGAATGTAGCTAACATTGTTAAAGGCCTGTTTTTCATTTAATGTAGTGGACAGATGCTTCTGGGTTGATAGTTTTGTTGTTGACTTCCAAGAGTTAACATGCGTGAAAATAATTTTTACTCGAGTGGCCTTATTCCATCCTAACTGAGATTTTAGATAAAACATGTGAATTATACCCTCCTAGAGGAGAAGAGGCCACTCTAAGAGAAATTAGGATTTTTCATTTGCCTTGCAGTGTATTTCCTTTTGCTGTGAGACTGCTAGTTGTGGAGCCGGACAGTGTGGCTGAAGGAAGGTCCGATGAAGCTGTGGATTTGTAAAGAGAGCGATGCCTCCTGTTTCCAGATGCGAGGCAACAGAAACAGCTCCCAGCTATGTTAGACTATAAGGATATGTATCATCTAAACACCTATTCCGATGATGAAATTAGATGCCTTCCCAGATGAACTGCTCCCTTCATAAAGTAATGATGTTGTTTAATTATCATATTTATGATCATAGGTCAGATAGAAACAATTACCTATGCATAGGAGACAAGCTAACAAAAAGTAAGAGTTACATCCTTGGTCTTATCTAAGTGAGAAGCAGACATCACTTGTTTCAAAAGAAATCTCCAGGGATTTAATTTGTGTGAATATCATCTAGGAATCAGGATTTAGCTCTCCTCCAGGTTATCCATGGCAATCATGTATTTACCTTTAAAAAGTGAACAGGAGGAAAAACTCTGTAGTCTACCAGCTCTGTCAGAAGCAATTGTGTCCTCACCTCATTAAGATGTCCGTCATTATAAGGCACAAATGTGACCTTTCTCTTACTCTGTCACTTCAATCTACACAAGAAGCAAGAAGCCTCACAACCACTTTCAGGGATGATTTAGGCATTATTGGAATGTGTAACTGTTCAGAGACCACAGCTTGAACTTCAACACCATACAGATGGTCAACCTTGTTTGACATGCAGGTGCTTCTGTGACATTTAAAATTCTGTTGATGTTTTAAAGTGCTTAAAATACCTTAAAAATTTTACAAAATTAAAAAAAAAAAAAATTTAACATTGGTTTCAAAATATTGACTGTGTGAAGAAATGGGAGATGTTGTTTGTGGAACCAGGGCCATATCCTGAAATGGTTGGGCAGGATACCATGCAAGCCATCCAAGTTCTGTCTCTGAAGTCCAGTGGTGACCTCCTTGATCAGGCTATCCTTATGAGAAAGTGCCTTCATTTTTGCATTAAAAACAGTGAAATGAATAAAGCAAAGTCAGCTTTCACCAGCTGGGTGTTACAGGTATTTTGCCTACTTTCTCCATTGCACATTTCCACATTACGAGAGGTATTATATCAAGTTGGTGATATTTTTTTTTTCCCCTTCTTCACCTCCCATGCTCCTTGCCAGAACTCCTAAAATTATGTATTCTTTAGTGCTTTCTAAGAAGATCACTAAGCCATCTGACCCAAACAGCAGTGGCACCAATTAGACATCGTTCAAAATTAATAACCACTATGATGATAACAAATCAAAAGATTGAGTCCTCTGATGGGAGAATCATTTTAATTAATTTAATCCTTGTTGAAAGATCAGCTGTGCACAGTCCTGCTCACCAGTGGGGCCCATTTGTCCCTGTCTGTCCCCGTCACCTAAAGCCAGTGAATATGATCGGTAGCCAGCACTTAGGGAACAATAAGAAACAGATTGTACTGTCAGGCTTCATTAAAGATCATCATTAGTATTCCAATTTGGAAACAGTCAATCTATCCTAACCTTTTACCAATTCTTTTTGGCCGCTTTTGTGAAGTTTGGTTCAGCTGCTAAATATAAAAACGCTGCGCAGGCTTTTTTAAAAAAGCAAGTTGGATCTCGCTGATGCCTGTCAGGCTGCAGCTTAGGGACAAAGCTCAGGGGAAATACGTGTTATGCAACCAGGCTCTAAATGATATCATGTGCAGCTGCTTATGATCTGAGTATTTATGGGCAATGAAACTTTCTTAAACTTGAAGCTTAACAATGATGAATGGAAATGAAATTGATATGGCACTTTTCTTTTATCCTGCTGTTGAGATTTTGTTTTGGTCCCAAGGGTGTTTTTGCAGTTAGCTCCCTGGCCGCTCCTCTCTAGCACAGGCTGCAGAGGGCATTTGGAGCATGTTGATGAGGGAAATGGAATTTAAGATTTGTTTGCAGTTCACTTTATCTTTTCTGCTGAGGTCGGATTGCTTTGTTTGTTCTTGATTCTGGTGGCTGGAAGTAGTTATGGAGAAATGGATTATAGGATTTTGGGGTATATTTCTGTACGCTCACCTCTATCTCAGTCATATCCTCTGGCTGCATAGGAGATGTATCTTGGATCTTAGTTTTCAAAACAGTTGGTCTGCCAGGCAATGATCACATTATTTTAATATTCTTGACATTTATTTGCTAACTTTCAGAGTTTTCCAACCAGGAAAGATTCTCAAGAAACTCAAGATTGTGGGAAGGTAGGGAGGTTTCAAGAATGCTGTGCCTGAAATACCAAAAGAAAAATACAATCCTATCATTTTGAATATCTCTTAGAAAAGTGCTTTTAAAAAAAGGCTCTACAAATTTGTTCTGTTTCTGACATGTTCCTGTGTATCAGGAGGGGTTTCACAGAGATTGCAAATGAAAGCAGAAGTAGACCAGTGAAACAGGGAAGGATTAAAAGATTAGTTTTCACATTTCTTTTTTACAAAAAAAAAAAAACAAAACCCCAATTCTCTTCAGATTTGATTAAAACCTAAAAATGTTATGATTACTGTAACAGAATAAATAATTTTAAAAAAGGTATGAATTAACACAGATTCTCTGTAAAATCTAAACCAAATTTCTATAATTTAGTACTACTTTATTTTCTGAATGTTTTATATAGTTCAGGAACACTCCCGGGGATAATTATTTGCTATATCTGGTTGCTCATTCCGTCCTTATGAAGATTTCTGCTATATAATTCCATGAATAAGCGAGGTATTCTATAAACAAAAGTTGTCACGATGGAAGTAGATACTTCATAAGGATGATCTAGCCCAAAATCTAGTCCTGTCACCCTGCCATCTTTAAAGATTTTCAAAAAGAACCCAGTAACAGTGAAAACACTGTATGTTTGGTTTTTTTTCCCAGCCAGCTGCATTCACATGGAGAAGAATATCCTTTAGTAGATAATTTCAGCTCAAACCCATGTTAATGAACATTCTGTGTGAACTTGATGAATTTTCCTTTACTTTTATGATCGCTATCTGTGGGAGGGGAAAAAAAAAGCAAGCTCAGAGGCATTGTTATTTTTCTCTGACAAAATATAAAAACTTAATTTGCTGAAAAAATACAGAGCTGAGGTAACCCAGTTTTGAATGTGGTGTTGTATGCTTTTTGTTGTGAGTCCTTGTATTGCTTCTCTCTTTGACAAGGTGATTTTAGTCAAAATTCAAAAGTAATTATGGACTTTATAGATTAGTGCTTATTTCAATGGTATTGGCTAAGTAGCTACATAGATTATATTAACTAGCAGCATATATTAGGAGTGGTAATGTATATTGATTATAAGGCAGATTTAAAAATTCTATTTCCCACTAAAGAATGTCAGTCTTTCAAACTATTAATATTCTGTGGGTCCTTCCTTTTAAAAATGTATTAATAATTTATCAGAAACTGCTTTGGTTATTTTGTTAGTTTTGCATGTGACAAACCTGTTACAAAAGGAAAGGTGGAGGGAGCTGCTGTGTTTTTATACCATCTGCTGTGGTTTTACACTGCAACTGAGTTCCAAGGTATAAAATCCATACATGCTTTTTAGGTGTTTCTTAAAAGTATTTCTTTTTGAAATGCATCTTCTTAATTTCAATCTTTTAAGTTCTTGATTTTGCTATGATTTTTCTTTCACCACTTGACTTTTAGCCATTTCTTTTTTGTTACATACACCTTCACTGGAAAAGTATGTCTTCAGAAGAAGTTATAAACACTGCCTTATTAGCTTGATATTTTCAATTTTTTTTTTTTTTTTTAGTGGATCTAGTATTTTCTTGAAGGACTTCATAAGAAAGTGGCCCCAGTGAAAGGCCCTCAGAGTGCTGTGACCTTGATTTCAGTGGAAGTTGGTGTCAGCTTATGCCTTTAGGTTTACACCAGTCCAAAGTGAAGATGCTGCTCAGAAGAGCAGTTTCTCCCTCCTGGCCCTTAGCAGCACCATCTGACCTCTCCTCCCTTAGCAGGATGTTTTTTAGCTGCCTGTTGAGGCAGTGCAGATACCAAACTGTCTGATTCATTTTTTGCAGGTTTAATTTTCAGATGAATTAGGTTTTCATTCATATGGGAATTCACAGGGTATGGTAGGAACACAAAACCAGAAAAAGAATCAGGCTACCTCCTCTTTTGTCAGAAATATTATTATTATTAATAATAAGAATAAGGATATTGCTATTATATTATTATGTGTTTGTCATGACATACTACTAATATGTCATCTATTCATTTTTTTTATCCTGATTAGAATAAATACTTGAAACTACTTGAGCTATGCTTTTATTTGCCTTTAACAAATCATAATGTTTCTGCATGCTGGTGATGAACCAAAGAGCCAAAATGAAATGTATTATGTGACCATATAACTTCTTGACAAGACTCTGATCTTAATACAGAATAAGCTGAAATTTGAAATACAGAAAAAGTAAATGAAGGAAAATATATTGATATAATGCAACTCACTAAAATATTAGATAGAAATGATCATAAAATAAAGGCTAGTGATGTCATCAATGATTTCTAAAATTCCTATCTCTCTATAAAAGCATGTATGTTCCCAAGGAACAAAACCATCCCTGAAAAGGTTCAAACAGAAAAAGACTAGGAAGTGCCACAAATGGATGACTTAGAGAATTTAATGAAAAAATGTTCCTGTATAAGAAGAATTTCAGCACAAAAACTTGTCTGCTAATGTGGCTATAACAAATGGTTCCCAGGAGCCATTTTAATACTTAATAAGTGGTTATTTCCTTTACCGATGTCACACATTTTTAAACCATGCATCTAGCATCTACTAATTTTGCCTCAAAATAAATCTGTAAGGTGTATGTAGAGATGTACATAAGTTGGAATCCTGACAGGCTTTTTTTTTGATGCCCTTGAGCCCAGTAGCTTGTTTGTGTACTACAGACAGATGCAGTGCACCAAATGAGTTTGCTAGCACTTCCAGAGTAAGCTGGGTCAGCAAAGCTTGAGGAGACCATTAAGGGAAGAAACCAAAAGCTCTCTCTGATGGGAGAAACAAAATCTGCAAATCCAGAGCTTGCCTGTGGAAATTTTTCAACTTTCTCAGTTTAGCTTTCAAGTTGCAGTTCTGCCTTCTCAATCAATACCAGGATCTTTAAATTCCTTGTTGAAGATAACATTAAACTGTGGGCAGAACTTTTAGTCATAATTTCCAGTAAGCAATTCATTCCATTATCAGTGTGCCTGTGCCCTTCCCCCCCCCAAAAAATAATTCAGTACACTGGCATCCTCTAGCACTTTCCATTAAAGTTTCTCTATAGGCCCTGCCTATCTTGCGTTGCACAGATAGTTCTTAACATGTGGAAGAAGACCAAGAGATATGTAAGAAAGCAACTTGATTTATTTTATTTTAATCTCAAACCTAGGATGGGCTCACTTCTCTCCAGTCAAGAGGCTACTGCACTAACCCCTGCCTTGTTGAAACCAGCATTCAGCAAGTCTGAAGAGCTTTATCTCAGAGCTATTACTCAGTGCACTTGGAAAGATCCATTTCAGGCACGCTTGGTCTGCTTTTGAGTTCAGCCTAGGGAGGCCAAAGCACTTATAAATGTCATGGGACTGCAGAGTGATTACAGGTGATCAGCACCTTCCAGGATTTGGTCCCCAGTAGCACTGGTAGATCCACTTCCTTACACTTAGGGAATATTTGCTGTCTTTCCCCCTCCCCTTTTTATTTTTCACTCCCTGCTTCTTTTTTTTTTTTTTTTTCTTTTTTTTTTTTTTTTTTTCCCCCTTTGTTGTCATGGGTTTTTGTTGTGTGGGTGGGGGGGCGGAGATTTT
>JANIJG010024958.1:23673-46899 GCA_024611175.1 Megaceryle torquata | reverse complement strand
GACAGTAGGAAAAAGTTCTTTAATATGAGAGTGATAGATCACTGGAATAGGTTGCCCAGAGAGGTCTTCCATCCCTGGAGACGTTGAAGGCCAGGCCTGATGAGGCTCTGAGCAGCCTGACCTAGCTGGAGATGTCCCTGCTTATTGCAGGGAGGTTGGACCAGATGACTTTTAGAGGTCCCTTCCAACCCAATACATTCTATGATTCTATGATTAACAGTCTACAAAATTGTATTTTGAAATAATTACTGGAATAAGCAAGTAGTTGAGAGAAAAAAAACCCCAGAAAGTAGCATATACTGCACAAAAAGTGCAGTATTGGATATATAACCACTTTGCCAATCTGTAAGAAGCACATAAAACCTAGATGTATAATCCATTAAAATATTCATGCAATATATTATGTTTTACAGTCAAAGTATGACTTGCACACCTAAATATCTTGGGGGTTTTCCTACAATTCTTTCCAACTAGTGCAACTGGCTCCCTGCAAACTGTCTGAGCTTAAACCAACCAGCCAGAGTGGCAGTGCTAGTTAAAAAAACCCAACAAACAAAACTGTTTCCTTCATGCTCAAGCATACTTAAGGTTTTGGAATTCTAGGATTTGTGTGAGGTAAAGGAAGTTGACCAAAGTCATGATTTAGTTATTTTGTATTTGACCTCATTGCAAGTATAAGAGTCTCATTTCCTGAGGAATGTAATTAAGTTTTTGAATTCTTGTAACACAGCAGAATGACTTAACAGAACTATAAACAAAACTGAATAAATGATTTAAACACACACACACACACAAAATACAGTACTGCAAAGATTCACAAGCATTTCTGAAACTACGTTAAAAATAGCTGCATGCCAAATATTAAATAGGAATCAAATTCAGTAGTGATTTCCATTTTCAGCCTTGGAAGTTACAGACAGATTGCTTTTGCCAGTTGCAGAAGATACAGTATCTTGGAGTTTCCATAGGGAAAAAATAAACACCAAAAAGAAGAAACAAAACCTCTAAGATTTACTGTACAAGGAGCTCTTCACAATCGTTACACATTGCTAAACAGCTCTGTAGACTTCTATTAATGCTATAAACAAACTTCTTTAAAATTAACTTCTTTAAAATCTGAGATGATTTGTAGCTATTTTGAAAACAATTTTTTGCAATTTCTTTAAAAAAAAAAAATCCTTGTTTAATCTCCACATTAAGAAGTCACAAAGAATCTGTGGTATGCCATAGAAACATCCTATTTTACATAGCACAAAACAATCAAGCCAGCAGTTTCTAGGGTGCCCTATGGGCTATGGACAGGTTTTTTTTTTTCCTTTGTTTCTACTGACAAATTGGTTATGGTTTTGTTCTGATCAAATTAAAATATACTTTTAAAATTCTGGGGAGTACAAAAGTAAAACGAACTATATTCTAGCAAAACAAAATTTAGATTTTTATGCCAATAAATTCCAGCTCTGAAATTCCAACTGAGTCAACAGACTTCTATTTTGCTAAGTAAAAAACATAACATGATAACAATATGACTATTCCAAAACCAATGGTAGTATTACACAAAGGATCACTGTGGCAGGAAAACCAGAGTCGCTCATACAAGAGAATTTTAAGTGTTTTCAGAGTACAACTGAACAAGCTACAATACACCCACCAAATTTATTTTTAAGAGGTCAGTAGGGCTGCTTGTTCTATTACTGACTGTCTTTACTAACTATTCAATAAAGAAAATATGTTGAAGGAATTAGATGTATAATGTAGACAATAGAATTCAATATATGCAACATACCCACAGGAAATGCCAATGGGAAACAAATTGCCTAATTCTTGGTATTTTGCAACTATCTCTGTAAACATAATATTAAGTCACTAAGATAGACAGATTAAAAAAAAAAAAAAAAATCAATCACACTCTCCTAGTTACAGAAGAGTTAGAGTTGCCTCTCTCTATACTAGTTCATGCTCACTATATCCAGACTTTAGTTGCATTCAAGAATCTCCTCAGACAAGCACCACATTTAACTCGGAGGACACACAGTTTTTATCCCATGTTCACTTTCTGTGGACTCTTTTTTTTTCCTTTTTCCCCATCTGATAAAACATTACACTTCAGAAGCAGTCCTGCTTTTTTTAATTTTGCTTTGCTTTATGAATAAAGCTTGGAAGATCTGACAGGGCCTTAAGGTAATGCTGATAGTGCAATGCTGTGGACTTAAAAAATCCAAAAAAACCTGATAGCACATTCAAAAATAACCTATAATTTTCAAATAGGTTTGCTCATGAACACGCAAGCATCATTTGAGTTTCCCTATTTACCTGTAGTACATCACAGAATGGTAGGGGTTGGAAGGGACCTCTGGAGGTCATCGAGTCCACCCCCCCAGCCAGAGCAGGATCACCCAGGGCAGGGTGTTCCACACAGGAACATGTCCTGGCGGGGCTTGAAAGTCTCCAGAGGAGACTCCCCAACCTCTCTGGGCAGCCTGGTCCACTGCTCTGCCACTGTCACAGTGAAAAAGTTTTTCCTCATGTTGAGGTCAAGCTTCCTCTGTTCCAGTTTGTGCCCACTGCACCTTATCCCATCACTGGGTACCACTGGAAAGAGACAATCCTCGTTCTCTTGACTCCCACTTTTTAGATATTTATAAGCATTGGTAAGACCCCCTCTCAGTCTTCTCCAGGCTAAACAGACACAGCTCTCTCAGCCTTTCCTCATAAGGGAGATGTTCCAAAGAGATGTAAATGATGGTAGCATTTATTTATCCATCTCAAAGTAGAGCATTAATGAGAGAAAACTTACGTTTTGGAAACCTTCCATCCTTGAAGCTACAAGTGACACAACATAGTGAATAAAAACAGTGTCAGGAGCTCTGAGGACCTGCTCTAGTTGGAGACATCCCTACTCTCAGCAGGGGGGTTGGACTAGATGACCTCTAGAGGTCCCTGACAACCCAGGCATTTCTATGTTTCTTTCTATGTTTTAATCTCCCATTCTTTTTAACAAAAAAGGTTGAGATAAAAATGCACAGTCCTTATTTTAACCCTTCCAAAATCTTGTCCTTTTGCATTATTAAAAACGTCACTACTATAGACTTGAATACTGCATGACCTTTACTTTTCTTTGCTAAACAGAAGATCCATCAATCCATAAAACATTTACGCACTTGTCAAAAGAGTTTGCAGTAAAAACTAAAAGAGGATCTCCTAATATTTTTCTACTTTTCCTAAAAACTATTTCTCTTCTAAATTTATCAAACAAGCAAAAGAGTCCAGAAATAAGTTCCTTCAGCTGATAGGGAATCACCTCACCTGACTGAACTGAAAACTTAGCACTTTCTTTTCAATGAACCAGCAACACCTTACTGTTAAGGAATGAAGTCTAAAATCTGCTAGTACCCAGTAAATGGTACCAAAAAGGATGCCCAGTACTGGTCAGAAATCAGATCAAACCTTGAGCTTACACACCTTCTAGAAGATGAGGAAATTCCAGAGGGAAAATCCTAAGGTGAGGCTGAAACTCATGAACTACACACTCACAGAGCTCACAAGGTGCAGTGTAACTGCATGAACTACAGGAAGGCTAAACTGCAGTCTCAGGTAAAACCGTGCTCCGATGAGCACTTCCTTTAGGAACAGAACAGAAACAGCTACAACTGTCCACTGCTGTCAGTGCCAACAACTAACACAGCCATGTGAGAACCTGCTCAAAAGTCAAGTTCATTTCTGTTAAGAGGCTTTTTTTCTAAATATGGCAACAAATGTCAGTTTGACTTAAATTTTCTTTGTTCCTCATTGTCTTTTGGGGCCTTTTTTTTTTTTTTCCCAGCCATCTGGCTGGACAGCAGTGACTTCCAGGGTAACTGAACCACCAGAGTTTGTCTTCCATCATCCGTTTCCTAACATAAGGATTATGGTTTAGGTGCCTATAAAAAAACCACTGTGTCTACTGCTGCATTGCTGATCTGCTTATGGCTTATATACTGGTCTTTTTATGACTTCCATCTTTTACTACTAGTAAATTTTCACACTTTTTATAAAGCAAGTTAAGAGAAAGTGTTTGAACTTTTCAACCTAACAATTTCAAATGGTCCAGCTGAGACACAACAGAAATATTTAAACAACTATAAAGTAGTAAGATACACAATCCTCCCAGACTTTTGGGTTTTATTTCTTGCTTTGCCTGCAGCCACACTAGCAGTGGGTAATGCATCCTTTTGTTCACCCTGCAAGAATCAGGACAGTATGCAATGCAATTCAATCCAATCATACCTATTGCTGGTAAAACACACCCAAACAATGGAGTTACATTTCATACAGAACTAGAACACTGATAATTTCAACCTAAACCTAACTAGCACCAAAATATTTATTGGTTTTTTTTTTTTTTCTTTTGACAAACCCATGAAAAGTGCTTCCAAGACTAGAGAAGGATCCTGTCATAGATAGAAAATAGAACATAACCATCCATCAAGAGAGGTTCCAAACAAGTTCTTGGAAAAGTTTGCCTTTGAGTCGCAAGCAGCAAATTTCTGTAAAATATGCCACTGATGTTAAAAGTTTGCTTAAAATCAGTAAGGTGCAAGGAAGAGGCTATTTATCTTGGCACTCAGGTACTTCTGTAATGTTTATGGATCACATGCACTCTCAATATCAAGCCCTAAAACAAACAATGGTTTATGTTTTAACCTGAGCTGGTAAAACTCACCTGCCTTGCAATAGTACTTGGCAAAGTTGTATTATTTTGTTTATTAAGGAGCCTCTCAAATCAAGAGGAAGCAACCTGATGCCACACATACTATCCATTCTTGGTGTACAACAAAAATGTTATTTAATGAATCTGAAGATGACAAATGAGTTAATCTCTCTTGATTACTGCATAACCAAACACTCAAAGTAAACAGTAAAATGGAGCAGGAGATCATTACATTTTAAGCTAGAGAAGGAGGAGATGACCAAGAACTAAGCATTCTAAGAATTCAGAATCAGCTTTCTAAGAATACTGGTTTACATAAAGCTGGTACAAAAACTGTCCAAACTTCTGAGATAAAAATCATGTTATAGAAGCTCTCTACTTCAGCCATTGTGTTTAACAAAACTAATCATGACCATAAATCTAAAAAGTTACGTTTTGTTAAATTAAAACCAGAACATGATAAGCAGCAATACCTTCTGAAATTCATACTACACTACTACTCACATCCTGGAGTGTGGAGGCAAGCTTCACTCACACAAAGAATTTCTCCTATTTCCAGAAGTGTGTACAACAAAATAAACCTGATTAGGAAATGATGACTGCTATTTCCTCTTCAGAGAAAACTGATTTTCCAAGTTGCCCCTGAAGAATCCAAGTATAAAAACTATTACAACTATTTTAAAACCTCACATCCAATTACATTTTGAAATTTTCTTTTCCCTGACATAAATGGTACTTCATGTATCAGCAGTATAGCAGGTTACTCCCTTTAGATGGCTGAGTTCATCAGCTGGCACCCTCAGGGTGAAGGGACAACTGAACTGGGATTGCAAGGCAGACACACATACCCAACAGAAAAAAAAAAAAAAAAAAAAAAAACAAACTTATTTCCCCAGTTTTCATCAGAAAACAAGTTCTATATTAACAGGACTTGTAGAGATGGTTGAGAAGTATGGGCTAGGAATGTAAGTAACCATAAAGCCCACTTCACACCTACTCATGTTTAGACATTCAACAATCTACTCTCTTCAGTGACAGTGGCAAAGCAGTTTGGGAATAGTTTCTCATATGATCTTGCCTAAAAATCACTCAACATCTCTCCCCCTCACTATCATTTTCTATTTGTTTCTATTAAGTCATTTAACAGCAATAACAGGACTACTAAAAAAAACAGCACACCTCAGAATATTTAGCTGTTGTGCTAAAAGATTAATGTACACTTAAATCAGTTAAGTGTTTATTCACTGTTAGGGATAGAAAGTTGCTAGGACTCTGTGTGCATTAAAATCCGAAAGTGAAAGTACCCTAAGTTCCAGGGGTGATAATTACCCAAAGGGCATATCAAATTCTAACAGAGTTCAGGGTGTTGACCATTTTTTGAATACCAGACCTCCAACACAAAAAAATTTTGTTCTTCACTGTTTGGTACAATCCTGATACAAAAAAAACTTGCCCTCAGGACAGCATCAGACACTGCAAAGGACCCCTCACAGATAACTAAAAACTGAAGAAGAAAAAAACCTTATTTCTTAGGGGAAGCCAAATATATCAGTATACTGAGGGACTTGGGGATTCCCTCCTCTGCTGGTCTGGTCAATAAGAGCTCCTGCTCCCTAACACCTTTCAAGGGGCAAGGTGAAGCAGTAATTCCAAAGGGACAGGGACATACATTGTAGGTAATACATCTGACCTCAAACACACAGATGAACAGGACAGTACTGCACTGAACACACACACAAACACAGACAGCACAGATAGGTCCTCCCTGTTCCTAAGAATCAATGACCAGAAATAGAAAAAGCCTTCACTAGTGTCTTTAACAGCTACCTCAGAGAACTTCAGTCCCTCTACCACCTATCTCAGACCCTCATCCTGATGTCTGGCTAGTCCAGCTTGAAGTCTACTAGATCACACACATTCTAGAATGACATGCACAGAAAATTAAATAGATGAATACATAAATACATAAATAAATAGAAGTTCAATATCCTAGGATAAGGTGCGGTCATCAGGCAATAGAGCTTCACCAGGCAAATGCAGCAACCAGTTGCCTGCTCAAATGCAACTGGCCTCTTTTATCTCTTCCTTCTCTCCTTTTTCTCCATACTCATTACTCCCCAATCCACTTGGATCCCTTGCTTCCCCACCTCTGCTGCCTGACTTAAACATTCCATACCAGATCTGTACCATCTCAAAATTCTTTTGCAGTCCCCAAACTCAGCCCTTTGGCACTCCAATACATCCTATGGGCCTTCATTCAACAGCAGCTCCTCCTCCTCCGGTCACCTAGCATTCCAGAGAGTTTCTTCCAGTGAATCACCTCAGTAGGTTTTGAAACAGGGATAATGGCTTCACCGGCCACCTTTGCTGGTTCACTGGCCACCTTTGCTGGTTTTAGGACCAGGTGATTCAGACAGATTAAGTTCTTAAGTTGCTTAGTTCTGCACCTTGTCACTCTGGCCATTATCTGCCTACTTCAGATATCCTCACACAATATGCCCTCAAAAAGCAACAAGCTTTTGAGACAGCTTATGATTTTAGCAAACATTTTAGCATTTTTATTGTATTTGAGTTTACTTTTAATTTAAAAGTATTTAAGCATGATTAAATAAATACATTTTCAGTATACAGTAGTCACTGAAAAAAAAAAAAGAAAAAGAAAAAAACACCCAGAAATAAGAGGTGGGAAGAAAAACTTAATGATGGCTTTAATGTAGCTGCAAATTATACCAAACTCTCAAAGACAGCTGGTGGTGAGGGGCAATGCTACTTTCTCCCTATTACAACACCATCTTTCCCCCATTCCTAGTTCCAATCTTTCTTCCATCTTTCCCTATTCACTCCAGAACTTGCTTTTGTATCACAAGATACACAGCAATGTATCCCCCTTTATCACACTTGCTCTTTACCACACTTCAACCAGGTAAAAATTACTGTTGTGTCTATTTGACAAGACAGGGACTTGAGACTCAGCGACTGACTTGAAATTAGCTTTTCAAAGACACCACACATTATTTGCTTCAAGTGCACGGGAAGTAGCATCATCCATATTTAATAAGTAACACAAGCCAGCAAAGCCAGAATAATGGGGAAAGCCAGATTTATCTCTTACCTCAGCTGTGTCTTCTAAGATGACATCGTATTTTCTTAAGGGAAAATTATCAGGCGGAGAGGCTATAAAAGGATTCAGAGGAAGCAAAAAGTGTACATAATACTGCTGAAAGTGGCAGGGAAGGGGTAAAAAAGAGACACAAAATCTGTCCTTACTGTGCACACTGTTTTAAACACCAGGATAGGAAACCAAGATTTGCCTGAAGAATCCAAGACACATTCAGTTTATTTTTGGTTTTGCTGCAGACTGAAGAGTTCCATTGCACGACATCAACTAAATGTAAATGTTAAGATACAAAAAATATGCCTACATCTGCAAAGTTCAGATTCACAGTTTGCACTGGTGCAGGTGCATTAAAACAGGAACAGTGCAGACCATAATCTAGTGTCAATATAGATATTTTTGCTATGTCTATTGACATATAGAGTTAAGAAATAACAAAATCCTTGCTTAGCTTTCACTGTTAATTCCAACAGATAACTTTCAACACCTTTCTAAATAAGGCCCCAAAGTTTTAACGTCATTACATTTGCTATTCCTTTCAAAATTAAAAAGTTACTTGCATAGCTTTATATATATAAGCAGAGGCTAGGTATTCATTTAACTAGTCAAAATGCTTTTTGCTCTGCTTTTCTGGTGTGCTCTAAAATAGCAACTGTATTCAATAATGAAAAAGGCTCTGTTCTACTGACAATTTAGATCACACAGAATAATCGCCTATCAAAAAAATCAGTTTATTTGAGCCTTGGCTTTCAACATAATCCAGAAACTGTTTCTGTACTGGGGTTAGTCTATTCATTATGGCCAGGCACAGGACACTAATTTACTATGTTGTTTGAAGATTTTGTTGTCTTTTTTAATGTAGGCCTTTAGTTGCTTTTTCCTCTTTCCCCAGTGGTCCCTTCATCATTCACATTCATTTCAGACAGTTCTGCAAGGAGATCACAAGCACTGCCACTGTCAGGGACCTCAGCATAACCCATAAAAACCTACCTTCCTTCAGACCTTCCTTCTGTTCAAAACCTTGCAAACTAAGCATGTCAATCACTGAGGCACAGAAGAAGTCCTGCTAAGCCACGATCAAAAGGAAGCAAGCAAGAAAAGGATTTTACACTTGTTTCCAGTTCTCAGATAAAAAGCCCACCTGAAATGCTTGCAAAACTGTTGTAAAAATATATGCTACTTTTCAAGTAACACAGAGCAATTCTGAATTTGAATATAAACCAGATACTGAAATCAAATACCACTGTTGAGAGTCTAGAATACTCATAAAAAGGCTAAAAAAAATGGCCAGACAGATGAAGCTGTTATGTCAATGATACTGTGGTACCAAGACACTTCTTTGTACAGTCAAATGAAATTCCTTTCAATATAAATAAAATACCTGTAGTAAAACAAACTAACTAAATCTTTTAGCTGAATATCTCCTCTTGCTCAATATGGATCAATTATCAGCAGCCATAAAATTTCTCATACAGTTTTGAAATCAGCCATAATCACCCAAGCTTTGCCACCTCAAAAAATTAAAGTTACTTTTAAAATAATACCACAGCTCACTACTAAATTTATGGAACATGAATGACAAGTTCCCTGCTGACAACAAGATGAATGTGCTTTTAAAACCATTTCAAAACTTAAATTAACTGAGGAGGTGCAAGGGAGATTTTAATATGGTTAGATTACAGAAAGTCAAGCCAATAGTAAAATGGCTTATTATTGTCTTGTTTAACCTTGACAAGATCCTGTAGGTTATCACTCCAGACAAGCATCTAACAAACGTTCTGAGCTTTGGCCAGAGTGATAAACTGAAATTAATGATCTGAAAGCACATGCAAATAATGTTGTATTTATGATTGGCTGCTTTTACACATGCACAGATAATGTGAGTGGACAAGATGTCATCATGGGGGAAAAAAACCCCAGATGTGTAACATTAACCACAGTAATACAAATGCTTATGAGCTGTGCAGAGAAAATACTCAGAATTACTAAAAAATATGCTGCTCTTTTCTTAAAAAAAAAGTGCCTCACAATGTAATATAAAACTGCTTCCAATGGGTATAAATATATATACATATATATATAAAAGAATATATATGTATAAGAATATATAACAACACTTGGAGAATTCAAAAGCTAGTCACAACTCGGCACTCTCTCTCACAGTCCTGGATAGCAAGTTTCTTAAACTCCTTCTGATACAGGAAACTTGGACCAATCTGTTTCATTTGCTAATCTCCACTTTGAAAACATAATGTATTTACCCCCTATTTAAAAATCATCCTTGGTTAAATTAATCTGATTACATTATGCCAAGTTCCTCCTGTTTCTCTCACAAAAGCCATGTGCCTTCCTCCAATGTCTCTGTTCCCTGGAGCTTCCTTACTGTTATATAAATAATTCCGAGAAAATTACTGCTGAAATTACCCTCTTTTGTTACTAGGAATAACAACAATAAACAGGTCATGCCAGTTTTGAGGTTAAAGAAAAGTTCTTTCAACTCGGGTCCAGCAAAGATACAATGGTAATCACCCTACTCTTAACATACACGAAAGGTAACTGTATTTACTGATTCTTAGCTATTCATCAGGAATTTAAACAAAGCAGTAACATTCAAGCAGGGACAAACATTACCACTAATATTCCAGATAAAAATCGTGTACCTTCATCATTTATGCACAAATTGCATTCAGTTATTGGCAGGGTAACAGATCAGAAAGACAGTAAAAGATATTCCAGAGTTTTTACAGTGACACTACCAGGGACTTGAGGCATTTTTAGGAAGGTTCAACCACCACTGCACAACCATTCTCAGAACCAGTCCTTCACAGGAATTCTCTCTCTCTGAGAGATTGATTTCATCATTTATCAAAAATAGGCAGTTTTGTGTCACGTTCCACATCCATGGACCATAATGAGCCCATATTATCACCTCTTCCCTTTAAATTGACATATGTCTTTCACTGACAGAAAATATTTGCTTGCTTACTACCTTAAGTCTGGTTCTTGAATAAAAACAAGAACAAAAAAATCATTCTACAAACTCTGGATTAGGCAGTCTTGCTCTCCTTTGGAAAACTGCTTAACGCTCAGAGTCCGGTTTTGTTTCTGGCTACTGCTTGTATTTTTAGTAGTCATAAAGGAAAGAGGATGTTCTTTCAGGAAATCACAGGTTTCATGTCAAGGATCTATAAGCACTTTGAGTGGAATAACTCTCAAGCTTTTATGTAACTAACAACTTTCAATTTGGAAACTACTGCCCAAAGTAAAAAATCAGTGCAAGATCTCTTCCAATTCCAACAGATCCAAAACACTTTAAAAAGCAGCTGTTTCACAGAAACTTCAGCAACACAAGTTCAGAGAGAAAGGTTTTCCATACCTTTGTTTCAGTAAGAATTTATAAGAAATACCTGAGTGAACTTCTACACACACTTTAAAGTTATATATTACTCTTTTTTTTTTTTTATGCTTTTCCTATCTTAATCTACACCAAAGGCTTATCTTTCAAGTTGCATAGTTTACACACATCTTGATTTTACCCTGGCTACTGCAGTGGTCCCCATTCCTGCAGCTCCAAAACATCAGGACTGTCTAAAGAGACTTTAAGTCACCACAGTTAGGGACACACCTGCATAGGGATTTTATTACCCTGATTTTTAGTCGCCCTTGTTATACTTTGTTACATGAGAACTAAAAAACAAAGACTGAAAATTACATAACTAAGGTACAGCCCTGGAAAGGCAGAGTTGTTATCTGATATATCCTGTCATAAATATACAATCCCATCTGAAAACACTGTAGTGGTAGTGGAGAGGACTTCACATACTGAAATGACATAGTTTTTCTCCTGCTTTAAAACACAGCAGTGAATTTATGCTCATGCTTCAAGCTTACTGATATAAAGCTGAGCTGTACTACTGAAGACTCAATGGATTTTTTTTTTGTTTTTAAATAAAATGAATCACTTCAAAGTGAATGGGTAACGCAAGTTAGCAAAATCAAAGTCTCTTCATACTGAGTAATTTTGCATGTCAAGACATTCACCTATGCCTGAACTTTTTTATTACAAGCGTTGAGTGTCTAAGCAAGACACAATTTTCACTCAATTGCTACAGAAGACTTGCTTTTTTAAAATAAAGACTAACAGAGAAGAAGTAGTATCAAATAGTTTGTGTTTGTAATAACAAATATTCTCCAATTTCCATATTAAGATACCTTTAGAAAACATCAATACCAAAACATCACGATCAGTATAACATAATGAAAAGGTATTAGGGGAAAGTAGCTAGTCTGACCAGACAACCAGAGAGAAGAAAAGCTACCACAGCTCCATGCCCCCAGGTCCAACCAGTAGCCAGATGGAAAATGCATTCCCAGTAGGAGGATGCACACAAAGCACAGGTATGCATTACATATGCTTATGTATACAACTTGCTCACAGATAATGTTGCCGTACACAGAGCGCTCGTACAACTACAGGCAGCACCAACAGCCTCATCTTGCTCCCATTAGGACCAAACAGGATGGAAGTCTGCTACTGAGAGTGCATGTGTGTGTGTGTATATATATATATATATACACACATATATACATATATATATGCACACACTTACACAAACATGCGTGGAGTGTATCCCTCCAGAAGCAGAGTTCAGACAGCCTTCCCAGTTGCTGGCATCTGTACACGAGGCCCATGAGGTCCACATGCATTCATGCACACACACACAGAGCTGGCTGGGACTCCCCTCATCCCCCAACAGCCAACCCCACTGTGTTCTCAGCCTTAGAGAGGTGCACACATACACAGGTCTCATCCATAGAGACACTCAGACCCTACAGTCACTTTGGCAGCTGGCCAGGACTTCCCTGATCCTTCCAACAGCCAGCTGCTCCTGTGGACTTGCCCTTAGAGAGACACACACACACCCCTCCAGCTCCCTCATTACTGCACCTACTCACTGGCTAGTCTGGGTTGACCTTTTGCCAGCATTCCTACACCTGCACACCCCACACCTACTCCAGCTACTGGCACCACAGACACACAGGCCTCTGAACCCTGGTCCCACTCCAGTGGCTAGCACTTCGTTTCACTCATTCCAGTCTCTCCAGTCACTGGCATGATAGGCCCTGTAACCTGCAATCCCACTTCAGTTGCTGGCATTTAAGCCTATTCAGTCCATTCTGTCCATTTGCTGGCACCACCTGGCCTGCAGTAGCCAGGGCAGGGTATTATTTGGGGTCCCCCTCCTGCCCTATCCCTCTGCACTCCTCCATGGGGCTGCAACTAAGCTTTTATCCCATCACCTAAAAAAAAAAACCAAAAAAACAGGCACAGCTACACTAAAAGGAGGTGCTAATTAAAAGGTTCTTGCAACATATCAAATAACTTGTAACACACGTTTCCACATAGCATCAGACCAAAAATTCATCCCTCCAAAACTGCAAGGATTACAAGTATATCTATCCCTTTAAAGCAACAACTAGGGTCCAAATATTTCATTTTAAAATATTATTATAATCCAGTTTAATTATGCATGATAATTTTACTAATGCAGATTAACTTTTTAACCTATGTCCAATTTATTACAAAAAACAGTAAATCTAAGTCTCTGTTCCAGCTAATACAGTATTGGGGGAATTCTATTAAATAATCAAATGTTAGCTTATCTTATCCTGTAAATTTAACTTTCAAAACAAGGTCAGCTTTATTTAAAGTCTTCTGAACTGGAAAAAAAAGTGAATTGATTATCTCTTTATGAATTCAGGTACAGCAAAGCGAGAAAGTCACCTCCAAACAGCACTAGTTATTAAAACAAAATATGGACAATGGTCAAACGTCAGTCACTTAAGTGCAGCTCTAAAAGCACTGGATCCAGTCACCTTTCAAAATACAATATACAATCAGAACTACTCTAGGCATTCTGGCCCTCAAAGCAGAGGCAGAGATACTAATGTCCTGCTTTGCTGGAACAGTGATTGCTTTGGGTTTGTTTTTTCCTGTATGCTTAACATGGTACCTGGAATGTAGCATCTTCCATAGGTATTCTGTTCTTCTAAAAAGAGTGCCAGAAAATAACACAGATTTGTTGAAAATACACTGTGTGTCTAAGCAACATTTTAGTTCAGATCAACAATCCAAAAGATCAAGTCTCCTTACCACTGCAACTTAGCAGGCTGGAATGCACTGCAGAGAACACATCAACTTCTAGAGGCAATAAAACTTGAAAATGCACTCCCTAAAAGGGCAGTCAGTCTATGAGATCAGAACAAGGAAAAAATAAAATCTGTTTAAACTTGTAACAATAAGGTGACTGGGGTCCCAGCACCATTTTGCTTTCAAGATCCACTCTTAGAACTGTGCTAATTGCCAAAGTATATATAGACAAATCTCTTTAACTGGTAACAGTTCTACCCAAATGAGAAAAATCACTAACTGTGCAAGTAACTCAACTTTCACTGGTATTTCCATCCATTACACCTGCCTCAGAATTTAATGCTTACAAAAAAATCCACCCAAAAACCCACAGTAAAAACTGCCTCTGTTAGACCTGAAATTTAGCAGATAACTGCTTCAGCTGCTATCAGTTTTTCTATAGGATTCATAGATTTTAAACCTTGAGTAAGTTGAAAACATATTAGAATCATAAAATCATCTAGATTGAAAAAAGACTTTTAAGATCATCGAGTCCCACCATTAACCCTGCTCTACCAAGCCCACCACTCAGCCCTATCCCCAAGCACCACATCTATATGGCTTTTTAAACACATCCAGGGATGGGGACTCAACCACCTCCCTGGGCAGCCTGTTCCAGTGCCCGACAACCCTTGCAGGGAAAACATTTTTGCTAATGTCCAGTATAAACCTCCCCTGGTGCAGCTTGAGGCCATTCCCTCTTGTTCTGTCACTAGAGACCAGTGCACACCTCTCTACAATGTACTTTCAGGTAGTTGTAGAGGGTGATAAGATTTCCCCTCAGCCTCCTTTTCTTCAGATCCATGCTACTGACCTTTTTTTTTTTTTTTTCTTCAAATTAGTAAACTGCAGCACTATTGGCTAGAGGTGTGTTTGTATTTCAGTGTTTCCATAGTACTTATACTAGAAACCAAAAGCCAAAGCTTCTTTAAAAAAAAAGAAGCTGTCTAAAAAACTACCTGTCACCACAGTGAAAATCCAGTGGAAAGTCCCTAAAAGACATTTCAGATGATGCAGTTAAATTATTGCTTAAACACTGACTGCCTCCTGTTATTTTACTGCCAGGTACACTGACTGACAAACATTTTAAATGAAAATTGAGGAACACAGAACAATCCCCCAAGGAAAATACATATGTGCTACCAGACTGTATAAATGCAGCATAGTAGGATATAAACTAAATTACTATCCTGTTACTTCCTTTTTCTTTAAAACTTACAGCCTGCTTTATTTATGAGGTCATACAAGAGACAGTTAAAGGAGATCTAATCATATCCACGTTGAAAACCACCCCATGCAGCTAAGATATTAAAGCTGTAACTTTATTTGCTACTGTTTGCCAGTGGCCTAATATACCACAGTTATTCTTTCTTTCTAATCCTTTAGCCATAAACGCTAACAGAAAGCACAAAAAAAATGTTGGGTTTGGAGGGGTTATGTTAAATATTATTATAAATCTGTCACCCCCTGACAAACCTGCTGCCTGTTCCTTTTCTCCGTAGCTTCTCCAGTTACAGCATGAAGGTTCACAGTCATTGAAATCTACCATTCAGAAAGCTTATAGCCTTTGATAGGTATTATAGGAATAAATAAAAATATTATAAATACTGTTAAATGTTGCATTCATATTTTATGAGGTAGAAAAACATAATGGTAGTCACATTTCAGAATGGAAATTTCAACTAATGGAAGAGTTTTACAAGAATTACATTGAAACATCACTTGATGAAATATGTTAATGCTCTTCAAACTAACAGTGTCATACAAAAGAGGTGACAAAAGTGCACATAACAATAGTGATGCCGAATAGAATACCCCTCAGTGTATTTCATTACCTAAACCATTTCACACGAGTATGTGGCTGAATCTTAACAGTAGTTTGGTATCATCTTGTCACAGATAAGTTGTTCTGCAGATTTTCATCCGACCAAATTCGGAATCTGTCTTGCTTTTAACAGCTACCGTTTCTGGTGATTTGTTAAAGAAACTAAACGGAAGAAACCTCAAGAAAAGGACATGAAGTATTGGTCCTCTATCACATACTCTGCTCCTCTAATTAGGAAGGAGAACTTTCACTAATTAAAACCATATTTAATGAAGTTATATAGTAGTGACACTACAATGAAAATATATTGCAGTTACTATAAATACCAGATCATTTTCTAACATTCAGCTTAGGAGAATTTGTTCTTACTTTCCAGTATACTTTATTAATTACTGATACAGTACTAGTTTCCCCAAGACAGTCCAAAAGTCAGAACTGAAACCAAGGCATAACATGCCTGACCATACAGACTAGCTGGTGAGCAAGAATCTATAATTGCAAAGTTACATTATATACAGATATCTATACTACCACAATCAGAGTGACACAGACATATTGAAACTTAGTTTTGAGCTAACTAAACTCAGATGCTGACAGTGGGCTAAACAGCAGCAATGACAGGAGACCTTGCCAAGAAAACAGGTTGAATAAACCTGTGCTGAGGTTTATGCAGATAAAAGATGACACTAAGCTACCTTACACATCCTAGAAAGTGAAATTTGTTTTAAATATTGAGAACAGGGAAAATCCCACATACATCATTCAGAAGGGATGTTGTCAATACCTTCAGTTATGCTTTTCACCCTACCTGCATTTGCACACCAAATTGTCAAAAAACACAAATTATTTTGCTTTGCTTGAACATGTAGCATTTACTTCACCTATTAAACTGTCTTTATCTCAACCCACAAGTTTTCACTCTTTTACCCTCCTGATTCTCTTCTCTGTCCCACTATGGAGGAGTGAATGAGCATCTGTGTGGGGCTTAGCTGCTTACTGGGGTCAACCCAGAACAAATAAGTAAAATTTACCACCATACCACTTAAACAGTTTAGTAATCTTAAACACAGGCATTCCACAGTTGCATCAGAACTTAAGGAAAAAAACACCACTACCTCAACCTAAACAAATCTGTCTCCTAATATTCTTACTAAGCATTTCAGTCTTGAGTGCTGCAAGTTCCTCATGAACATCTTTCAAATGGAAAATCCCCAACGTGCTCAGAATACAGTTGAAAACAATAACCAAGACCACCACATTGACTTTTAAAGTGTTGTAAAAGCACTTCCAAAATTAACCCCATTCCTTTCATCAGATTTCCCTAGACAAACAATGAGAGTCTGCACTAGCTAATAGCTGCAAAGCAAGTCAGAATTTACATCAGTACACAACTGGAGCAAAACTTTACAAGCGGGTTTATGGATAAACATATCAGAAGACAAAAGGTGTCCAAGTAGTATATTTTGTATATAGGAAAAGCAAGGTTGTAAGCAAATTTCAACCATCTCAGGTATTCTTTCATGAAGAAAATGTTGGGAATTCACAAAAGGAGTACCTGGGAATTCCAGATACTTGGGAATGCCTCAGCTAAATGAAATAGCTTCAGCTGGCAAGAACAGGTTGAATGGCTTCATACTTGACCCAGCCTGACCCTGACCTTTACGGATCCCTTCCATCCTGCATTATCCTATGATCCCATCAAATTTAGATAGAAAGCTAGAATAAGGCTTTTACTAAGTTAACTGCATATTTTAACTGATACTTGTCTTTTTATTTAAAAACACTTCATTTAAAGAAGCTGGTTTTGTGAAGTTGTAATTAGATCTTAACCAAAAGTTTCCACAGGGAAAAATTACCACTGAAATCAAATGCCAGTTGAACCAAAATAATCACAAGTGAGAGAAAACCACAGATAAGAGATCCAAAAACAGTAAACAACCCAGCTTTGCCATCCGACAGTTAGAGGGGTATGTTTTAAGAAAGATCACAAAATGACCTAAAGTGGAACCTATACAACAATAATTTTGAATATTTTAAATGGTACAGGTAAAAATCCAAACCACCTACTAGTCTATTTTTATTGCCTTTGATACGATCACATGCACATCCATACCACCAATTCACCTTAAATAGTAAGGCTGCTTAGCATGCAATTCCTTTTATGTCACTGACACTCTAAAGCTGGTCTTTATGTACTAGCTGTAGCACCAGTACATAAAAAAATCTGATGTCATCTGCATTCCACCAAGGGCGGAGGCAGACAAGCACTTTCTCAAAATGAGTTCCCAAGAAATCCACATTTCATAAAACCAAAACATCCTGTTTCTATAAACAGAATTGTCAAGCAATCCGTTCTGGAACAGATATTCAAGGAGGAATTCTTAATTAAAAAGCAACTTCTCCTGTATTTGATTTAAAAATCTTCTTTGACATTAGAAACAACCTTCATTATTATGTCCCTAATTCATATAGCAAAACACTAAAGGAGACACAGGTGTAAAATTATTTCAAGGGAAAGGAAAAAACCAAAACATGAAAAGATACTCTGATATCTTTAAAAATAACAGTCAGAAGCTACCATTTTGTACACTTCTGAAACAAAACATATTCCATAACCTCATATGAATATATATACTGTCTACTAGAAGAGCCTTTTTGATTTGTTCATACCAGAATTTCAGTCATTTTTATTTGCTTGTAGCGTGCTAATCCAACATCTACTCAGAGAAACTGAACAATATCCTCAAGGAAGTCACTGAGCATCTCACAAGAGGAAAAATTTTAACTGTATTTCTTTACAACTCAACATCAGTCAAGATTTTCAAGAATTTCCTCCTAGAATACAAAGTCATTGTTGATAAAATCTGCAAGTGATTGATGTTACTGGTGCTATGAGTAACAGCAAGGCCTAGTCACAGAGGTGTAAAGGCCTGAAGCAGATGGTAGGTTAGGCACAGTCAAGCTCATATTTAACCCTGTCATATGAAAAATACACAACGTGGAAGAAGGCAATCACAGCCTTGGGACGCGATGGCATGATGACAATCGGCAGCTCCCACTAACTCTAAGGTGCAAATGACCATCACAAAAGTTGGGTGCATCAGCAGCAACTACTGATAAATACGCTGAACACACACAACACCCCACTGACAGTATATGCAAAGTAGCTCACAAACTGCTGTGTCCAGTTGTTGACTTAATAACTAAGTGAAAGACCTGTGAGGTTTCCTGAAATTACAAGATTTGGGATCTGTAATCACACTTCACAGCAGAACACCAAAGATTCACCTGTTTAGGACTGACTCACAAGCCCTTGCAACTCTCACTGCAGCAATGAAGCTATTAGCAGACTCTGCCCTCCACTCCTCTGCTGGTGGTTACCTTCCCTGGAACACAGGCAGCAGGTGGAATCATGGTGCCAGCTCCTTAACACCACAATTCAAAGCCTAACCTGTTTCATCACCATTTAGTCTTGCTATCAGAGTTAGATGGGCAGTATCTTTCAGCAGGAAGCCAGATGGGCAACACCAGTAGCATCTTAAAGCAATGGGAATTACCCCTCATCAAGCAAAGCTCTTAGGCTTTTAAAGGCAAAGGTAAAAATGAATTTATAAACAACTGCAGAAGAGTGTAAGTCTGATATACTGGATTAGCTGATCTAGTAAAGAAAAAAAGGACAAACTACCAGAAGGTGAAGACAGAATATAAAATAAGTGTAATTTCTTCTATTTATTTCCAAAGGAAATGTACAATCTACCATACTATCACTGGGGTACTTTAAAATCAAGGCAGTACATAGGAGACATAAATTTCTGATCTAGGTACCAAGACATAGTCAGGGAAACTTGTAGCCAGTATTTGGCAGAGGGTCAAACTGCATCAACATAAAAGTATCTTTTAGTACTAAGACATACCAATTATTCCCTGCTTCAGCAAGTATAGTCCACTGGCCCCAGAATGAAAAGAGCAGCACGAAATAAGGTGAGATACATCTGGTAAAAAACTACAGAAGTGACTATCACTGAGGTAGTAGGGAAATTCCTCTAAAAGAAAGCAGTTTCTGTTAATAAGGCAAAATACCTTAACAGCTTACTGTTCTTCAACATTTTCTTTTTTGTAGCACTGCTTCCCTTGGATTTAATTACACTATTCCACAGGAAAGGCACATAGCATTTATGCTCACATAACCTTAACTTAATAACTTAATCACAATAATTACCAATATTGTAAGATATTTTTCCCCATGTCCCAACTTCTTTCATTCATCTTGATTGGCCTGTCTCAGGCTATACCTAATTCATGCACCAAGGAAGGATTTAAAAACATATTAAAAAGTAGAGCTGTATCATGCATCAAGCAGCTGAAACTTTTTTTTTTTAATATATAGTGCATTTAATACACACAATAACATAATGTAAATGCACTAAGACTGGGCACAAAAGGTACCTGTTGAGGTTTTTTCTCCAATCACAATCAAATACAAGCAGAATACCTTCTAACTGTAAATATTTTGATTTTTCTATGATAAGAACACTAAAAAATAAGACTGTTTTGTTAGAGACAAGGAAGGAAAAGTTATAGAGACTAATTCCTTCAAATATTGTTTAACTAAGAAGGTGATTTATCTTCAGCAAGTATCATATCAAAACTCATATTTTAAAATAGCAAACATTCTATAAAACTATTTGGCTAGAGGTTGTAAGCAAGAAATGTAAACAATTTAGACCAATTTGCCATCAAAACATGAAACAAAAGATTCTGTTTTAGAGGGACAGCTGTATTTAGGACAACTGGCAAGGTTTCTAATTACTCCAGGCAAACGAAATTCAACCTTTCTGCAGACTGAACACAGGTATCCCACCCACCAAAGCTGATCTGGAATGATTCTTTTTCATAAATGATTTAGAACAAAAGCATTTCATTTTAGAAAGAGCAAGGTAGCTCTCAAACATTAGCACTGATTCAAAATTCATAGTCTTTGCAGAGTCATTCACTAGGCTGGCCATCTCAAATTTGTGTGATCACAAAGTTGATCAGAACTCACTTTGTATTGGCTGCATTTCCAGAACACTGTGTTAGCAAAGCCTTACGCTGCTAATTTGGAACACAGAAAAAAAACCACAAAAACCAAAACATTAATACTGATTTCTCATGAGATTTTACAATGTTTTCTGGATGTTTATCAGCTATGTCTAGAGCTACCCTGGTTCTAATACAGAGTATGTCCATGTTGACTTCAAAAAAAAAAAAAAGAAAATTGTATTTGTATACAAATTCTAGACAGAAAAAACTTTCCTGCAGCACCACACGTTATTCCCACTTGATCCCATAAAACAATTGGGAAAATGCTAACAGATTTGGGAGGGATGTAGAGGGAAGCAATATCCAGCCTTTTCATAAGCCCTCTCCTTTTCAAACTTTTTACTGGTGTAAGATTTTTTTCAAATTTAAATAGTTAGCCTCTCATTACACTCCTGACTATTTCAAACTCCTGGTTACATAATCAGCCAAGCTATTCAGAAATAATTCAGAAGCCTACATTTATTACAAGCACATATTCATATATAGTATCTGGTTTACTTGTATCTTGGAGGAGAGGGGGGTTGTTCAAGTTCACAGAATCCCAGAACTTTTAAGGGTTGGAAGGGACCTTGAAAGATCATCTGGTCCAACCCCCTGCCAAAGCAGGACCACCTAGATCAGGTCACACAGGAACGTGTCCAGGTGGGTTTTGAATTTCTCCAGAGAAGGAGACTCCACAACCCCCCTGGGCAGCCTGTTCCAGGCTCTGTCACCCTCACCATGAAGTTTTTCCTTACATTTACATGGACCCTCCTATGTTCCAGCTTGCACCCACTGCCCCTTGTCCTATCACTGGATATCACTGAGAAGAGCCTGGCTCCATCCTCCTGACACTCGCCCTTTATATATTTATAAACATTTATTTATTTACTTTTAAAGGTAAATCCTGCTCTACTGGATAGGAACACGAGGAAATTTCACAGACTTGTTCTATTCCTTACATGTAGTCTCAACTTCAATGCCTGTGCTTCACTATTCCCATAGCAATATCATGATTTATTTCTTCATTTCCCTGTAGAGGGTAAACCTTACACTTATTCTTACTTCCTTTTAACAAGTACCTGTAGAAAAGCCTCTTTTCCTCTTTTTTTTTTTTTTTTCAGGCTACTATTGCTTCATAGATAGACATGGCTTACACTTTTCTGATAAACTGAATGTTGGAAGTATCACACGGACACATCTCCCACAGCTTAACATTTAAGTGCATAACTAAAATGCTTTAGTGAGACAACCAACTACTGCAGTTATGTTACTACCACACAGAACAGTTCAACACCAAACTGAGCTACAAGATTCCAGAAGCCATTTTTAGCTTTGGGCACTATGCCAATAAAACCCTTTTCAGTTCTCTTGGAAGCCAAATGTACAAAGATATGAAAACTGACAGAAGGAGTACAGCACCGCTTGCCAAAATACTGATTTTCTTTTCTCTTCTTGTAAAGGTAGTAGTCTTTCTTATCACCTGATTCTTAACTGATTGTAAATCCACAGTGATATTCTTTTAAGAGACTGAATATTGCAGAATTGCACTATCGTGCTTCTGTGCCAGATGCTACTATAAAGTGAGCTCTTTGTTTCTTCTTTGCGTTAATATATTTAAAATCACTCCCAGAACTTAACACCATAATGAAAGCTTCAAGATTTACATCTTTAGTACTATCCCAACATGTTCCAGAACAAAGCTTCAACTCAAGTGCCTCAATATCCATTATTCAAGATCTCTTACACTGGTCTTGATTTACTTTTAAGTCAAAGTATAAGCAAGAGAACCAAAGATGTATTCCTTTCACAGTTTTGTCCTTGATCTGTTCTGGGATCTGGATTAACCTATTCAGAGCTTCTATTCCTCAATTTTTCCACTCTGTAAAACCAGGGATAACCTGCATCATTACTGAACAATTAAATAACTCACTGAGAAGATCAAAGTTCATAAGGTACGTTTTAAGAGAAATACAGAATGATGTCTATTCTAGGACCAACTCAAACTAGAAATCAGCTCTTTAACTCATTATATAAACACTCAATACAATTACATAAAAGGCTTTTAAGTTAATAAAAATACAAGAAACTCAAAAGACTACTTTCTCTACACTTAGAAGTTCCCAATTGGTTGGCTAAATGTCAGTTACCTATAAGGCACTTTAACATAGCAGTAAAGGCTGAAATACCATGATAGAAAAGAATATACTAAGATGTGGCTGGGTTATCCCTAAATTCCCTTGGGGGGGGGGGGGGGGGGCAAATAGAAGTTACTGGATATTTTTTATCTTCCCACCTTTTCATCCAAACCAAAAGTGCAATACCACAGCACAAAAAACTTTCTCTAA
>JANIJG010024958.1:0-23663 GCA_024611175.1 Megaceryle torquata | reverse complement strand
AATCGACGAGGGGCCGGGGGCGGCGCGGGGGGTGGGCTTGGTCGGGGAGATGGGGCGGGGGGGGGCGGCGGGCCGGGCAAATTGAAGTTACTGGATATTTTTTATCATCTCAGCTTTTCATTCAAACCATAAGGTCCATACCACTGCATCAAAAACTTTCTTCCAAGAGTATGCTATAGATCATCTTCACTTTTCATGTTGAATTTGAGCATGCACATAAAAAAAAAAAAAAAAAGGCAGTTTCAAAGGTGGGGAAGAAATGTGCCAATTTTTAAAATGAAAACCAAGTAATTTCAGACTCAGTTGCCTCTTTCATTCCCCTAAAATATCTCAGAAAAATAATGGATGAAACTATATATTGTCAAACTAAGATGATAACATTTGAAACTTCAGACAATTAATTGAAACATCCATTATAATACAGCTATAATTTGGTAAAGCACTCCATTAGTTTCTTCTCATTTTAACTAAGAAACTAAATCTGCCCATGAAAGATTAAAAAAAAAAAAAAAAAAAAACAAAAAACCAAGAACAAGCAATGAGAAAGTATGTTGATACTGTATATGAACAAGGTTCCAGTACTGATAGATCTTAAAATAAGGCAAGCTACAGAAACACAAAACATTTTAGATGGACTTCACAAACAAATCCTTGGTCATACATCTGTCTTCAAAAACACTACTAAGCTGAGGAAAATACCACGTCTGGTAAAGCCAGCAAGTGACAGGATGTGTGTGAGTGAGAAAAAAAACCACCAAACAAGTCACTAACACAAAGCAGTCTGAACTGGCTGGTAAAAGAAACACAGGCAAAGAGTAGGCATTCAGCCAGACTGAAATTCAAATCTTGGAACAGGGATCGCAGGCAAAATTTACTGAGTAGGGAAATTACATCGTAGATAGTGGAAAGAGAGAAGTGGCATCTCAGTTTTCTCGAGCTGAGATTAACTCAGAAAAAATTATTAAAAATAAACCTTAGCAACACAACAAGCATGGGAAACCTGGCTTTAAGTTTCTCCCCTTAACCTATCACAGCTGCTCTTTAATAACCAGGGCATATTCCCTTGCCCCTCCAACTGCTAGGAAGGCTCCTTTCATCTCTGACCAGAAATCCCATTTCTGAAATCTTCATCACTGTCTTCATTTTTTAATTATATATGTTCTTCCTCCATCCCCACTGAATAAACAGACAGCTTTGTTACTGCACTTACTGGGTCTTAAAAGGACTGAATTGAAAAATTCAACTAGGCCTCACTATCCTCAAAATACAGCAATAGAACAATGGCAATGGTGCAACCTGTCAGGTATATTCGATAGCTTTACCCCTTACCCTCCTATTTCTCCTGTGACTAAATTGATTAACAGTTAAAAGGTCAAGCAATTCTAAAAGAAGTCATTTCCATAATAATAGTTTTGCTTACCCCTACAGCAATTTCACTGTCTTCAATACCACTTCAGTTCTGACACAAGGTTCTTACCATACATCAGCTGTTGTATTTGTATTTTGGGTATCTTGCCTTACTTCCTGTAAGCCTCATCCAAGGGTGTATTCTGCTCCACTGCTTTCCTTGGATTTATCTCCGATTCAATTTTCATCTCCTACTCTATTGCTTGCCCATTTTCCAAAAGTTCTCTATCAGAGATGACCCATTTATCTTTGCATGCACATTTTATGAAGCTGTTTACTTCCGCTCTCCAAACAAGAGATCCAACTTGTCATTCATGCTTCTCTCTTTATATTTATATGTGGAGGGCTTTTTTATTTCTCATCTGGATTTTTTTCTTTTCAGTTTTACTTTTTGCCTGTCTAATGTAGTTCTACAAATGACTGATGATACTGCAAATAACACAACCAAAGATGCAGACTTCAGACATTAAAAAAACCTGCCATGTCTGTAGTCACACAAAATCAAAGCAAAACTGTCATCTGTAGTTACTTTGCTACTTCTGAACCATAGCACTTTCTATTATCATCTACAACATAAAGAAATCAAGGCACATGCCATGTTTAAATATAATTCCAAGATTATTGGTTTTGCTGAATTTGTTTCTTTAATTCAAAAAATTATTTACCTTAAATCATCCCCCACATATTAACACCAGTTGTCCCAGAAGTGTTTCTTTTCTACCAGAAAGAAGTATCTACAGGGCTGCATTAGTAGAGAACACCTAACTAATCTATATAGTTAATTCCAAAAACTATTATTTAAATCTGTTACTAATCTTGCAATTTACAGCACTGTAGATTTGGAAGGAAATAAAAGTTCTGTTTTTGAAGCAGGTGTTTCAAGGCTACCTTGACATTGTCAACATCCACTTCAAAAAGGAATTATTATCAGGAATAGTGCAGACACAATTGTAGGGAGACACAAACCTTTTATAATCCTTACAACATGTGTAATTTATCTAGACAAGCAATTGGTGTATGTCCATAAATTAATCTATTTAAAAACAGAAAAGGTAACAGACAACATATCTTCTGAGGTATTTTCATATTTGTTCAGTACAAATAATTCGCTCCTTTCTACAAGGAGCATTTGCAAACTAAGAAAAAGGAAGCCACCTCTGAAGTTCACATCATCCAGACTCAATACTACAACTCCTGCAACTCACACCAAGTCATAAAATCGTCCAGCTACAGAAAAAGAACATAAAAACCTTATTCATTCCACAGCACAGGTGACTGTTAACATGGTGGTCAGCTATTTTGCTGGTGTTCTGCTTCTCATAAAAATCAATTCAAGAACTCTATTCTGACATTCAAAATGTCTGGTTACTTCCAGTAACTTCTGTAACCATTCCTAGAAGAGATATCTCACATTGGCATCGTGAAGATCTCAGCTAGCTTTTAACTAAAGAAGGCAGAATTCCCACAGGCTTAGCTGAACGTGAAACTTTTCATGCAGCTTCAAAAGTGAGTGCAAACCTCAGGCTCCAAATTAAATGCAAAACTAACCCGCATTTGGTTCTGCCAAGATCGTCTCGCTCACAAGTTTTGCCTTTCTTTCTTCTTGAAAAATATTTCTCCTATGGACTGGGATACAAGGATGAAAGACTGTTATTGTTATTTCTATTTTTAAATAGTTAAGAGGCTTACAGATATTATAGTGTTCTGCACCATACAAGGAAAGAAAGGGATAAAAAGGCGTGCTGGCCAGCAAGACACCCTTAAGGGAAAAGAGGCTGGGGAGAAGAATTAGAATTTTAGAACTGAACTCCTCCCACAAGGACACATCTACCCACAAAATTACTGGAAAGTAATTATTCCTCCAAAAGCTTAACTCCTCAGTACCTTTCCAGAGAGCTACTCTGATGTCTGTATCATACCTTTGAAATTATGGTCAGCACAGAGCAGTCAGGAGACCTAACACCCTTTTCTGCCTTTGACCATGATCTGAGTGATGAATACATTGATAACGTTTCTGTCCCTTTCAGTTCTATACATGGGAGAACAATAGAACATGTTAAGGATACCTCTCTGGCTTCAGCAGTGCCATTTAAATTATTTAAATCACATTGATTTTAATTGTGGATTAAGGATCTAACCAGCTTGGGAACGTACACAAAATCTAGTAGATGCTTAAGAACAGAGCCAGCAAGAACACAGCAGGCAGAATGAACAGCCTGTGGCCTGGGGAAGTTACTCATCCTTCCTAGAATGGTCATTCTGATATGTAAAACATCAGTCCCTCACTCTTGGTTGCTCTTGCAACTCTGTAAGCAGCAAAAATATCATCAGCTTTGCCTACTGCAGACAAATGGATGCTAAGCTTACCATTATTTTAAACTATTATTTGTATCAAAGCCTGTAAACTTCATGTATACTGGGGTCAAATAGTTTTCTTCATGTTTATCTAATTATCTGTTCACCAAATTCTAACTTTCATTATTAATGTAACTGTTCAAGAAATCCATCTTTCCTCAGTCTCACAGATATCAGTCTAAGCCATTACACTCAACCAAGAATTTACAACTCACCTTCCTGCTTTTAATCCTTTCCCTTCTTTTATTTCTACCACTTCATAGATTTTCACTCTGTACTTCACATATTTTCACTCAGTTTGTATGACACTTTTGCTTTTAAATAGTATCTTTACATTAATTTTCTTGTTCAAACCTATACGACATTGGTATTTGCCTCTTTCCTCTTCCCAGTCATGGTTCTACCATGCAAATATTCACTCACAGATGATTCTGTCCTGGTCTCTTCCCCTCACAAGAGTATTTCTTGTTTTCAAAGCTCTATGTATGGTAACTGTATTAAAATTCACACTGTCTCTGCTGTTTTACAGATGTCTAAACCAAGATGTCTTTTGTGCCAAGCACACAAAAGAAACAGACCAGGGTAAGAAAAGGAGGCTCACAAACCATGTAGGGGTATTTGGCTTTACCTCCCACAAGGCCTGTGATCACATGCCAATAGACCTTCAAAACCAAAGCTGCTCAGCTAGAAGCATCTGAAAAGGAACCTGTAACACCTTTGCTATCTTAACACTTTTGGAGCTCCGAGTCAGTCTTTTCCAAGGTGAATGAGCCAAGGGCACGGGAATTGACAACATTTCCACAAAAGCAATCAGTTTTCATCCATTTACATGCACATCATGGCCAAATACGGCTTTGGAAATTCTAGATAGAGCTGCTTAAAAACCAGCCACTCTAAATTGGAAGCTAACTTTAATGGCAAAGGTTCAATAAACGACTGAGCTTATTCCTGGTGAAACTGAGAGGTTTCATGTGATTTTTAGGATATCACATCTTTCCTACCTCTTAGGCCTTGCACTAGGTTTTGAAGCTTCTCTACAAACAAATCAAACTAGACAAAAAAGAAACAACAAAAGAAAAACCACAGTGGGGAAAGAGTTGGACACACATACATACACACAGAGTCAGTGGTACAAAGCCATTAATCTACTCAATCCACTTTCTGAAACAGTGACCAGGCACTTGAGTACTCCTAATTTGTTTCATGCAACAAAAAGGCACTCTGAGCTAACTCACTTTTATTTTGTGCCGAGAAGAGCCTAACAGAACCTGCGAAGTCTCTGACTGCATTTTAGCTGTGGGGACTTAAATCTCCAGACAAAAGGGGTAATTTTCAAAAGCACAACTGACAAGACTGTATAGAAGAACTAATAGACTCTTTTCCACAGGAGTCAATAGCCTTGATGTTTATATGATCCTCAAGCAAGGACATACTTAGGCTTGGGGAAGAAAAGGAAAGAAAAAAAAAAGACCAAAGGGCTTTAAAGGGTTATTCTGAAGTTATAAGTTGCTAAGCACATCTATGTTTCTAATTAAAAAAAATAAAAATAATAATAATTTTAAAATTTACTTTGCTAAAGCTCTTTCACAACATATTGCTTATCAAAAAAAAACCTCAAATATGTTAATACAGAGATGTCCAGACAGACCACATTACGTAAGTTACAGCCTGAAAGTGAATTTGTACTGTTAGATATGTAATGATGAATACAAACTGGATTTATCCTCATTTTTTAGCCTTGATATAAAGACACATTATACTGTAACCTCAAAAAAAAAAAAAAATAGTTACATCCCATAAGTTTTGGCTTCGGGGTAATATTCAATTCATTTGTAAGAATAAACAAGTATACTTCTTTCTCTGTCCCTCTACTAATATATTTAGGATATTATTTGTGTAAGATACATGATAAGTAAGATCAGAAGTGTTCAAATAAACACAGGAAGACTTTAGGAAGGGACCAACTATGAAACAAAGAAGAAACAGCATTTTACTCATTTTTTTCAGATTTATAATTAAAAATGTTATTTTTATTGATACGAGTTTGGATAAAATGGGCAAAATGAAAACTTCTCAGGAAGCCTCATCCAAAAAAAAAAAAATCACAATGTAATCAAAATATGAATTCAAGATGATGAACTATAACCTAATCAAAGTAGAACATATCAGAGGGAATTCTTAAAAGAAGAGGGGCATATCAAATCTCCTTTCTTCCCTAGAGACCAAATAATAACAAAGTTCTAAAGAATAGTCTATTTAATAGTCATTTTTGGTTCATAAAAGCAAGCAGTAGCACAAACTATTCCTAGTACAACCTGCATTTAGAAGTGGAACCAACTGCACATCTACTTCTATAATTAAAAGAATTCCCAGAAGTGAAGAATTATGTTAATAAAGAACTTGGAAAAAAATCAGTGAGAATGAATTATGGTAATCTAATATACACAGTTGCTTACTTAAAAAATAATAAAGGGGAGGGGAGGGAGATACACTGTTTTCTTCTGGGTTTTGGGGGGTTTTTGTTTGTTTGGTTTGGTTTTGTTTTTTAATAGCAAGGAAGACTGAAAGGAACATTTCTCACTTCAACCAGAATCAATCCCCAAACCAAGAAATAATTATTTCAGAAAGACAGGCAGAAAGAACTTCCAGCTCTTGGGTACAATCACATGCATTTCTGAACTTAACTGTGATGGAAGACAACTTGCACATTTGCAAATTTGTGTTGTTTTGTCATTTTGGGGTTTGTTTTTTTTCTTTACATTAGCCCTCAGGAAGCACTTAGATGTCAAAATTAAAAGAAAAGTATCCCCTAAAAAAAAAAAAAAAAATTAAACCTCTGCAGGTTCTCAGATAGCTTCTCAGTTGCTACTGTGATTTTAGGACCATCTTGAAAATGCATCCATAGTTACACAGCCAAACAACTCTGCCAAAGATGCTGCCAGGCAGGCTAAGATGTCTTCAAATCTTCGAGCACAGTCCATTTATAAACAGTTCAAAAAACAGCAGGTAGCAGTTCTTTTGTCTACTGAGCACTGTAAAGTACAAACACTAAATACTTATTATTTCCAGAATTTCATGCTGTCCAAACCAGCATTTAAATATTTCAATTCGTATTCCTTTCCAAACAATATAACTGATTAAAAAAAAAACAAAATTTGCTTCTCACACATCATCACCAGCAGCAGCACCTAACTCACACAAGAGAATGGATGAAACAAGTATTCACAAGAAAAGTTGCAGAGGATCTGTCTTCAGAAATACCATCGAAGCCTACAGAAAGAGGTTGAAGTGATACAGGTAGCCATGGTTACACATTTAAGTAACAGCTTTGGGGCTTTTCCTTCCTCTTTTATAATCTAAGATGCTTCCAGCATTCCCAGTGGTTTTGAGGAATATAATTGCATACAATTACTTAAGAACTATATGATTACTGTGCCACTGTCTTCTGCATAACCTAGCCTGTAATAAAAGCGATAAGAATAGCATTTATTATTTTTGAAATGGCTTTCGCAATGCATCCACACTGATGTGGTTTAAAACATCTGACTAAACCCAAGATATTTTACGTAGAGGTTTTATTTTCTTCTAACAGTACTGCACACCATGCAAACTCCCTTATGTGTGAAAAGACACTGCCTGAAAGTTCATCTAACTAGGTCTCTGGATTCTTGAGTAAAACTTTCAAAGACTAAGGAAGAAATATCCTATCATGTCTCAGTAAGCAAAATGTATTTGATGCAAAACAAAAGTCATGGAAGAAAAAGCATATCAAGAAGCTGCACAAATAGAAATTGACAAGTATAGTTTAAGTCTCTACAGTTACTATGGAATATAACTGCAGCAAGAACTGGAAAAGTCAATTCAATCCCAACTATTAAAGGCAACGAAACTACGTCTCTTTCATAAGTGCATCAATTGCTATAAAAAAAAATCTAAATTGAGGGGAAAAAATAAATACATAAAGAGAATTTAAAGTTTAATACATCTGTCTTTCACAGACTTAATTGAAGCACTCAGAGCTTTTCTAGCAAACATGCCTGATAATATTTTATTTGTGAGTAGATGTACATAATCATTTTCTGAATCCAAAAATCCAATACTGTCAGTATCTAACGTTAAGACACTGTCAAGATGAAGACATGGTTTCAGTTTTCTGGAAATCCCCTGCTCCTCAGATCTCTAAATTCAATTCCCCAGACTAGTCTTCTTTAAATCAAGGACTGACACTATTTTTTCAGTGAGATTAGCCCTCTTTTATCCCTACCCCAAACACCAAAGCTTCAGGGATTCAGCGACATGTCAGCACATCAAATCCAAAAGTAAAAGTTACTCATTGCAAGGACATATTCCAAGTACTGTAAGGAAGTACTGTTTTTATACCATGCACATTTATGGAGAGGAAACGAGAGAGAAAATTCCCATCAAGAGTTTGCCCCAAGAGCTTCAGAAATCTGGGCTTAAGCCAAGCATCTCTTCTGTTTATATATTCTACTTATGTAATGTAACAAGTGAAAAGGAACACAGATTTTTTTCTGAAATAGATCAACACACAACTTAAAGCACAGGGCAAACAATTCTCATTAAACAGTCACAACATGCTGTTACAAACAAAAATATAAAGTAGCTACAGATTAACACATGGTTCTCCTAAAAGGGGACAATGAAAAAACGGCTGCCGCTGTTACAAGATTAAGACATGGGCTGCTCTACACTGCTGTTTATACCAAACAAAAAGAGAATTCAATTCTACCTTTAATTTCATGATGAATGTCATCTTCTCTATAAATTCTGACAAAAGCACATTAACACCTGAAGGCAAAGACTTTTTTTTTTTTTCCCCTGAGCTCCCCTCTAAATAGAGAGCTTATTAGACCAGGAAAGCACATAACAAGCATGTAATACCTATACATACAACACACAGCTCATGCTTGGACAGAACATACATAGGCAATATACAAATACTAACATCTAACCAAGGAAATTTTTTCCAAGCACGACTTTTTTTTTTCCAGCAGTTTGGATCAATATTAAGCCAAACCAAACAAGCTAACTTTCTGGGTTTCCAAACTAATCATCTTGTATCACTGCATGTCTTCGTTAGACTACAGCTTAAAAAATAAAAGAGAGAAAACATCTTGCTTGGGGAGACAAACTCAAAGTCATTCTAACCGAAAACAGTCCCACTATCATGCCTTATCCCTTTCACTGACCTTTCACACATTTGTTACCAAGTCCGTTAATGGTTAGCATGGCAACTCATGCTACCAATTCATGGTAGTTTCATTCATCAAGTTTCCTTTGTTATTTCTCATTTATTGATATGATGATCTAGATGTTCATACAGACCACTGTGAAATCCATTCAGCAACAGCAAACAGTGACAAAGCTAAATAACAATTACATAGGACATCTACCACACGTGCGAGACCTTACTCCATCCTTATAGCTGTGACAGACACCAGCATGCAGTCAGCGCACACGTCTCCATATACAAGAAGGTGTAAATGCCATCATGTGCAGTAGTTGAGAATTTAGGTTTGTGTTATCACATGTTAGAACACAGGTATAACACCTGCTGTTCTGTGGGACAAGTGACTACTTGTCTGCTCCTTTGCTGTTACAACACAAGTATCTTCAGCAGATATACTGGGGACACAGAAGGGCATGTGGAGGCGGTACACTAAGGATCTTAGGAATACACCAGTATATTCTTCTAGTGTGGGTTTGTATTGTTCCACCTAAAGATGCTATAGAATGGATTAGCTTGCAACCCCTGGCACAAATAGGGGCAGGAAAAGAGATATGACCCTCTGTGGGTGTCTGCCTCCTTAGAGGAGAAACAAGTGTGCTTTTTTTCATGTTGGAAGGAGGGTGTGAGAGCAAAGTAAATGCAGACTGGATACACCTCCCCTCACCGCTCCTGCCTGCAGGGTTGTCAGGTCTGTCCCCTCTGCAGATTTATGTAAAGATGGTATTCCCCTCTGCAGAATATGTAGTGCTTGTGAAGACAAGGATTTCTCTCCACCTTTGCCTTGGAAGATAGCACTGCATATAGAGCTGGAACTATGGCTACGTGACTAAGGATACAAGTGTGGATGTCAACCCCAGTGTCAGACAAGTGGTATTTTGGAAAGGTAGCATGTTCTCTGTGGTAGCTGCAGAGCAAAAGTGTTTCTATGAACATGTCTTCATACGTGGTGCACAAATAAGCAAGATCTCAGAGGTGCCTGAGTGTTCTAATGTGGTTATATACAGACAGGCATCCCCTCCATGCCAGGTGGGTCCACCTACGTGCAGTGGGATGGAATGAGCAAGTATCCAAGCTGGCAAGCGTGTGCATTCCTCATGAAACCTATTCAAAGGTAAGCTGGCTGCCACCTCAAACCTCATCGGTCAGGGAAGAGCGGAACAGAGATGCACATTCCCCAGAGGGGGGAAGAAGACAGGTGTAAGCAAGAATCCCACACACACACTCCCCCAGTATGCCACGGGAGAGCCAGTTCTGCCTCACTAAATGCGGAGGGGAGGGGGAAAGAGGGTGTGTAGAGACCAAGCCATATGGGAGCAAACACCTACCTCATACACCAAGGCGGGGGGGGGGGGGGAATAAAGAAAACAGGATTCGCGGAGAGCTGGAAGCAGGCTCGTTTTCCGTGTGGGGACAGGCCCAGGGGTGGGCGAATGCCTCATGCCACGAAGGCTGAGCGAAAGGGTGGGAAGCAAAGAGTCTTCCTCACAGTGAGGTTGAGGGGCACTAGGGATACCAGGGACGGCGAGGAGGGAGGGGGAGGGTGGTTCCCCTGGCAATTTAATCCCCGGGAACCCACCTTCTTCCTCTCCTCTCCGCCCCCTCGGGCAGATACCGGCGCCGGCAGTCCCCTTCCCTCCGCGCCCCCGGTTCCTCGCGTGGCCTCACCTGCCCGCACCGTATCGGAGAGGTCGTGGCTGAGGGCAGCGGCGCTGCGCGGGAACTCCTTCAGCTTCCTGCCGCTCAGGTTGAGCCCCCCGGAGTGTGCCGCCTCCTCCAGCGCCCGCTCCAGACCGCGGTTCAGCGGCGCCTGCAAACCCAGCGACCCGCCGCCGCCCACCCCGGCCGTTGCCGCGGACAGAGCAGCGGCGGGGAAGGGCTGCGACTCGCCTCCCAACGTCGCCATCTTTCCCCTCGCCGCTGAAGGTACCCGAGAGGGCCACCGGACCTGTCTCTCTCTCCCTCGCTCTCTTCCTCCTCCTCCTCCTCCCGCTGGCTGTGGTGGCGGCACCGCCGCCGTGAGGGGGAGGGGGGAGCGGCAGCTCAGGCAGTAGGCGGAGGCGAAAGGGCCGGGCGAGGCGCGCCCACTGCGCATGCCCGGCTTCCGTCCCGCCCCCTGCCCCGCCCCTCCACAGCGCTCCCGCGGGCCGTGCGCGAGGTGGGTGGGGCGTTGCGGCGCCACCTGGCGGCAGCTGCTGCTCCTGCCGCCGCCAAGCGCAGCTGGGAGCGCGGAGGGATCGCTGAGCCTCGTCTGGCTTTGCTCCCCAACATCCCCCACCGCCTTCCCTTTTAAAGGCTAGGTCAGGGACGTCTGCCCACCACCTGCTTCGCCCCCTTCTCCCGGTACCCGCCGATGCTCTCCGCCGCGCTGCTCGGGCGCTGGGTGCCCGGCAGTTTGTGGCTGGGTGGCGTGAAGCCGCGGTGCAGGCGTGCGGACAAGCTGCGTGTGCTGAGGCGGCAGGCCCCGTTTTGAAAATTAAAAGCTGTTCTGGCTGTTGCCACTGAACTAGGCCCTGGGGAGCATCTGCCCTGCGGAAGGAAGGCTTTTCTGTGACTTGCTTCTCCCGCAGGTTCACGCGTGTGCATGGCCTCCAGAACAGCCTGTCAAAGGCAGACCCTCCAAGGTGTCATTCTGAGGGACAAACTGAGCGCATGAAGCGCGATCAGTTCTGTTTTGCAATAGAATAACTTTTCTGAGGAGGCGAGGCTACCAGTTTTGGTTGATTTCCCCCTCCTTTTCTGCAGCTTTGCAAAGCTAAGCCCAGGACTGGGACAGAGAGAGGCCTCATGGTCCCACAAGGCTTACAGAGTTCAAAGCTAAAAAAGGACTTGGACGTCATCACCCATGACCTGTACTTCACAGGCCGTTATGTTTCACTCTGTTGCCCTGTGTTGCGATCAATGGCTGACATTAAACCAGAGCTTTCCCAGCTCCAGAAGTTCAGCCACTGAGCGCTACAGGGACGAGGAAGACAAAATTGCCACAAGGAAGTAACTCTCAGTTCCTGAAAAATGGGAGAGATCCCAGTGAATTTAGCAGTCACAAAGAGAAACAGCACTAGTTAAAAGGGAGAAAGGGTGTTAGAGGTAGATCTCTTCACATGAGAGTATCATAATATCCATTAAAAACTCGTTCTTTATAATTAAGATACACTCTTGGCATCAGCATTTTTCATTTAAGTTTTATATGCATTGTGTCACTGCGGAGGTGTTGCAGACAGCACAGCAGCATTTTTAAAGAGGCTGCCTTACATTAAGGAAAGAGCTGTAAGGTTACATGGATAAGAGGGGGATTATTTTACTAGAAGTACATTTATACCGCATCTAAAATATAGTCTCTGAGCTTAAACACTGGTCCAAACTCACCTCACATCTATAATTGCTAGTTCTTCATGTTTGATGTGGAGATCTTGGGTTTCATCATGACAAATTCAGTGTCCTACCACTCTGAGAAAAATTTTGCATTCACCAGAGCTCAGTTCTTGACACCATTCCTTGCAACATCCCCTAGCTGAAGAGGAAATCAACAGTTACCAAATCAACAGTTGTGCCCAGATATCACGTTATTTCTGACAAAATTTGTTGTTGGGTTTTTAAGATAGTTTTTATTTTTCCACAAATTTCCACTAGTTAGGGCACGGTTTGGATAATTTGAGCTTGCATGCAATCTTTGCATTGCCTCTGGAAAACATAAAGAAACAGGTGAATAGCTACAACTTTTCAGTGATTTAAAGAAAAGTGTTGATGAGCTGTAGTTCAAGTGGAATGAACTGTGAAGAAGAGCAACTGCTTAGCTTCCCCTATAATGGAAATTTCTTTAAATGCAAATTTAATGAACCAGGTACTATATTCTTTTACACTTAGCTCTAAGTCTGAAATATTGTAGGCTTTATACCTCAGTAAATGACTTTGCAGAGGAGGTTTCCTGTATAATTTAATACTAACATCATGCAAAATTATTTTGAAGCTAGTAGAATAAGACTAAACATTCAGACAACATATCTGCAGAATTCATCTTCCAGCATCAGCTCTCTACAGGCAGGTAGCAGGCCTGTCTTTTGGTGAGGTTTGATAAGTTTTCTCACCAATAGGACACCATGTTCCTTCCTCCTCCACTTCTAGTAAGAAAAAATATTATTTCTAGTGCTGATTTTGATAAAAATAAAATGGTTCTTTTGCTCTTCATTGTCTTCACACTAATCCTGGGATTTGATTCGCTTGATCTCACACAAGGAAGGCTGGCAGCAATACCTTCTTCAGCCTCATTTGAAGGACAACTTGTCCTCCTTTGCAGGAGGCACCCAAGGTGCTGAGGAGCCATCAGGTTCCCCTGCATGCCGGCAGGCACAATGTGCCACCTCTGCTACCCCGCTGGGCTTGCATGAAGGGCCCGTGGCTGGCAGAGGCATACAAGTCAGCACTGCGCTCCCCCTTAAGATACCAAACATAAGCACATCTAGGCTATGGAGAGACTGGGGTTACCCTGGTACATGGTCTAGCAGGGGTTAAAGGTTTAGGTTCTCCCTTAGAGCAAGGTGAGGGCACACGCCTATAATCAGAAAGCAAGTCTGTTTCAAGCTGCTTTTTGATCCAAGTGGTTGAGGTGAATGTAATGTGGGCATTGCCTTTGCTTATCAGATACTGTGTAGAAACTCCTGGAAGTAGCACTGAAGGCTGCTAATGTTATCAAGATTGTGGAGAGAAAAAAAAATAGCATTGAAACTGTATTGCCTTGACTTTCTTCTCTGAGTACTGTACTAGATCTAACTCTGTTCCTATAGATACAAAGACTTAGAAATTGGAAGCACTACAGAAAAAGAAAACATCAGTCACAGTAGCACTGTTTTCCTATACGTGCAGATGTATATAAAAGATCACACTCCATATATTGACTTTGGTTGGATCACAAAGTAGGTACAGTATCTAAGCTGAGCTAGTGGCAAGCTGTCATTGCAAGAAGCCCTTCCATTCCTTGCCCCCAGCTACTCAATCTCCCCAGTTCCTTTGTGACAGTATTTGCATTTTCTGACTCTTCAGTGAGACCTAGAGCAGCTTTTTCTTCCAAAGTTATTTAACTCTGGAGGAAAAACAGCGGATGCTCTTCAGCAAGCAGGCATGAGTGTAGCAGAGAAGGAATGCAGCAAGAATACTTATAGTTGTAGCAGAAGAAAAAGATTGCGGAGGTGACCGCTGTGCAAATTGAATCACACAAAATGGCTGTGTCAAGAAAAATCCTATCAGAAAAAATCCTACAGAAAGTACAGAAAGTACAGAAATCCTACAGAAAGTACAACAGCCGAGGAAGACCGTGAGCCTTGGAGTCTCAGAGTGAGTTTCTATGGCTGTAAATTGGCAGAAGAGTGGCAAATAACAAGCCCTGTAAGACTTGTGAAGATCAGAGTTGGATAAGGGCTTACGTGCAGGAAGCCAGTGCCTCATGAGGTACGCACAACCTCAGTGAGGAGTACCTGTCCTGTACTAGACATGGTCCTTTCACAGCATGGAGCGGGATAGCCTCACTTTACTTCAATATACAGATGCTCACTTCATGTTCCATGTGCTCTAAGACAAGCCTGAAGAGGCAATAGCATGGCATAGCTCACACATAGGGTACACCAAGGCTTTCTTCATGTGAATATCCCAGGTGGAAAAGCTATCTGGTGTGGAGACAGGAACAACACACTAAGTCAAACACTGGATCCAAAGCGGGCATAACTGCGTGCAAGGCTCCCTCTGTTTGGTGCTAAGCAAAACAGCAGCCACAGCTCAGAAAGGCCACATTCTATATCCTTGGTAGCACGACAGTAACAGCATCAGGACAAGGAAAATAATTAGATGAATCCTGAGAGAAAAAGCATGCAGACTGAAGCTTCAGATGGCAGAGATCAATAGATGCTCCTTTCAAGTAAAGCACAAACTCCTGAACCTGCTCTCAGCATGCCTAAGAGAAGTGGTTCATAGCACACACCAGCAGAAAGCATAGCCTACGCAGAGCAGACAATGCACTGCAGCTTTCTTGCAGCAAAGCTGGTGAAGAGAGTTTGAAGGGCAGGGAAGCTATATCAAGAAATAGCTCAGAAAAATCCATCTGTATAGCACCTGCCTCACTGAATACTCAAGGAAAAAGAAAAAAAAAGGTAAGGAGGAGAAGATGAGAGCAATTAACTGATAGGAGGCAGGAGCTGGGGGAAAGCTTATATATAAAGCAGGAGCTCAGAAGGTAGGTAAGCAGCACAGTCACTGCTCAGAAGACACACAAGGGTCATCCTCGCATAGACCTGAGCAAGTTCATTACATATGGGTGCAGAACTATTTAATTGCTACAGACAAAGAAGCACTTCTTAGTCCCAGTGACTGATCATGGCAAGCATTGGGAGCATCTTCCCTCACTATGTCCCGAGACCCCACACATTGAGTAATAGTTGGTGGGGGACAATTGCCACAGGGTTGATCCCACAAAGCACTAGACATAATGGCCAGGTTCACTGTCCTGGTAGCAATGCTGCTGTAGAGACACAGATGCAGGTGGACAGAAGCTCCAAGAGATTATGACCAAAAACTCAGGTCTCAGCTAACAGGTCATAAAAATAAACCTAAGGGTAAACTAAATCCAAAATGAAACCGACTATCCCTGAATCACTTGAACTGACTAAATGTTTAAAGGCAACATAGTAACATGCTCAGACCTGTTGTATTAATTTAGTTCAAAGAGTATTAGCAGTTGTAAACTGACAGAGTTTCTTCCAGGTTTCTCAGATGACCTTGAAACATGCTAAGTGATAGAGCAGTAATTCCATCCACACTTACCTTTGAATCTACTGCTGAAATACAACTTCGGCAGAGATTCATAGGACTGTAACTGGGGTGGGAGCCTCACTCCTGAAACAGGAAGAACCGGTAGGTTTTTGCACCATGGTCAGTAGAACAAAGACATACTTAAGCTGAGAAAGGAATGTCTTGCAGGAATTTGCCTTTGTGAAAATTTGAAAAAGCATCTGGTAGGGGAAAGAGCTATCAGAGAAAGAAAGAACCTATCTTGTAATAAAAAATAGAGGAGACAACTGGTTACTGTCACTAGCAATGAGGCAGCATTTACAGAGAGACACTCTTGGCAGTCCTACAATGCCTCCAGTGTGTGCTGTTGAAATTCTATAGTTTATATGATGGTTGCAAAAAAAAAACAAACTATGCAAACATGATTTCCTACCTGCAGGAGGCTATTAGCACAGACACATGGAATTGAAACAGAAATACAAAGTCCTCAGCCTGTTGCAAAATCCAGAAAATGCAAGAAGATAGAAGACATCATAGAAGCAGTTGAAACCTGGTTTCTAGGTGGAGCACACAAGGCAAAGATTTTGTAAGACCTGTGTTCATGATTATGGGAAAGAGAGCAGGTAGAATGCTCCATGTCCCTGTTAAAAACAGCAAAAACACTGGGACCAAAGAGAACTGCTGCCTGGTAAGCTGTTTTGGTATATAAGGAGAAAGTAAAGGCCTAAAAGCCAAAAGCAGCAGTGGAAATGAAAGAACAGCTCTACCTGGATGCAATTCCAAGTATCTTCCCTGCAAACTACATAACCCACATCTCTGGTATAAATAAGTTCTTGAAAAACCTGGCAACTCAGTAAAGAGCCTTGAACCAGCACCAGCCTGATGGTTGCAAACCACTCATTTGTCTTGAGTCAGGTAACTAATTTTAAAAGGCCAGCGCTGTGTTTATGCCTTTTCCCCATTCAGTCCAACCGTGTTGTTGATACCGGTTGACTGGCAGCAATAAGTGCGAAGGTAAAATTGCAAGGAGGGTGTTCAGATACCTGTCGCTGGATGGATCTCTGCAAACACCAGCATCACCTCACCAAGGTGGTTCACCCCTAAAGGGTATCTTTGCTTTCCAACAGGCATCCAGGCCTGCTGAAGCAAGGGTTATTTGCAGTAACATCACCATCAGAATAAGGTGTTTACTAACAAAGTGTAACCTCTTCCTTGGATGTCCTAACAGTCCCCAGACATCAGCAAGGATGCCAGTATACAACATCTTGTTGAAGAACAAGTCGTGTGGAACCCTCAGTTTTAATCTCTTAGTTTCAAACACTTTTCAGGGAAGTGAAGCTGTATGTGTTACAGATAGACAAGTTTTGGCCCATGGAGGAATGTTGCCCTGGTACACAGCCAAGGGAAGTTCTGGACTAGGAAAGGGATGCCCAGAATACTCCATATTTCAAGAAATACTGGCTTTATGACTTAGGAAAAAAAAATACATATCTAAGAGCAACCTTCAATTCTTTTCTAGCTCACACATGATGTTAGAGCAGCTGGTAACATCTTGCAGGTCCTTGTCTGCTCAAAACCAACCTAAATCCACATTTTCCATTTGTCTGCAAGCACTGTGGGACAGCTCTTGAAAAAAGGAACAGCAAAAAGTCAAGATCAAAGTTTACAGTCTGTCTTCACCCCTTCAGTAAAGATCAAGGCATTTAGCAATTCATATTAAACATCCTAACAACAATAATTCTGACATAACTACCAAGAAACATAGCACTTGATGGTTTATTTGAGAGAAAAACAAAGACTCAGCATATTTCATCATAAATCACTAACACATCTACAATAAATACAGGAACTCTATACTTATTAGGCTTATAAGGAGAATTTTAGAGTCATTTCACACCCAGTTAGCTACAGAATACACTGCTTGCTTTAGAGCAGTCTTATCATCTTCCAGTACATAACAAACCATCCATCCTGTAAGCAGTCACTTAACATTAGTTCCCAGCTTGTAAATGGGAGATCAGCACAGGGTGAGCTGGGAAGCTCAGGGTATGCTGAAGGGGAGACCTGACAAGAGGAGATGAAAACTGCTCTTTACGGTGTGGCTTTGCTGCTACACCTGCAATAGAAAGCACTTCCCAGCAATGCATGACCAGCTTGCAACATCTGAGGGGTGAGCAGGGTCCTGACAGTAGCAGACTCCTGCTGCCTTCCAGTGAGGTCTGGATCCTGCAATTGCAATATGGGGCTGTGAACTTTCCACCACTCCAAAACCTCATGCTCTAAGTACCATTGACCAGACGCAGAAGGAACTGGGTGAGAGCCACAGGCAGGGCCAGCTCTCAGACGAACCCTGCTAGAAAGGCAGCACTCTTCTTTCAGCATCCCTGCAAACCCCATCATGAGACTTGTCCCTTGTCCCTGTCCCTTTCCAAACCACACCATTATATGAAAGCATCTCAGTCTTTGCCAAAGAAGATACCAAAGTAAGTGTTGTTAAGGGCAAGTTCCATTTGTCTTCAGAAAAGCAGGGACTGCTGGAGATACCCATCAAACAAAGACCTCATTGCACTACACTGTGCAACAAAACAGCTACTGGCCAGAATGTCTTGCATTATAAGTATCAAATCATATTGCATACGCAGAGGCTTGCATGCTTGACAACTGAATGCATACAGTGAAGTAAGAGAAGAGGCATGGTATCAAGGAGCATAATGGGAATAATAGATTCCTCTTGGGAAGAAACAGTATACAGTGTTTCTAGTAAGACTGACTACATAAGACAGCTCAAAGATTGTTGACATGGGGTAAAATCCAGGTTCTTGCAGTGTAGGCAGCACTCCTCCCTTTATCTCTTCTTTTTCCTGCAGGTAAACCCTGTCAGCCTGGGCAATGCACACTCAGCAGGACTGCTTTCCTTCCCACTGGCAGGTGGAGTTACAGCTTGCGCTTGGGCATGGCAAAATAAAGGCAACCCAGTTAGCTGCAGAGTTTCACATCCTTTATGTAGTGGAGACCAGGAAGGTTCCCAGGAGTGCATTGTGCTCTGACCAATTTCTCACAACAGTATGGCACCTGGGGGGTTCCAGGAGGTCCTCCCTTGCTGCAGAAGCTGAGAGTGAAGGGTGCTCACCTTTACACAGAATCCATCCGTAAAGGCACATCTCCTTATATTCTCAACATGCATCCATTTCAGGACACATACCTGAATGTCCATTTCTGTTCTCCCCCAGTTTTGTTTGAGCCACCTCCCTCACCTTGTGCCTTCAAGTGTTTTCTTAGAATTTATGCCTCACACTCTATTTTTAACAATAGGAGCTGAGCACTGAAATGGCAGAGCTAAGCAAAGCATACGTGGAGAGAAGGGGAAGGAAAAGCAATTTTCCACCCATCCCCCCCAGTCTGTGATCTGTACATCTCTGTTAATATGTAAAACACAGAGCAGCCTGCACAGCCTACTTTACATGGAGCAGTTAGACTAGGGATGTTTTTTCCATGTGTTCCCTATAGCACTGAAAACACTGCTATGACTAAAACACCCAAGCAGTAATGCAGATTACTAGTCCTCAGTGGTTCTAATAAATGAAAGAGAAACCACAGAAGTCACTGGGAAAAACAAACAAACAAGCAAAAAAACCAAACAACTTTCAGGGATCTTGCTACCTTTTCCTGAATTCATTTGGGCATATAGATAGCATATAGATCCTTTACTTGTTTCATGGGAGCACACAGTGCTGTTTAAAAAGGATGAAAACAACTAGTAAACAAAATGAAACAAATGTTCTTCATGGTGTAAAGAAAAAAAAAATAGCAAGAAAGAAAGTGCTGGTCAGGAAAAACATTAAAACATTCAAGCCTTTGCATGGCAGCTAGGCAGGGAATAGAGATTATTTTTACAGAAAAAGTAGAAATAGAAATTAGAGATTGCAAGCATTTTGCTGATATTTTCTTGTTATTATTTTTTTTTCCCCAAACATTCTGCATTCTCTGTGCTTGCAATGAAGCAATTGATTTTTCCAACATATTAAGCTGGGAAAGTGTTAGGATGATTGCAACCGTAAAGCAAATACCTTCTGCCTTGATGAGATTCCCCTCTCTGTAATTACAGTCCACCTCCATGTTTCATAAACCATTTCAGAAGTTTTGCTCTGAGGTCATACATCACCTTTCTGTGTGTATACAGCACAGCTCAAGCTCACATAAAGCAGCAGCAAACTCCTCACACCTTTCATCTATCACCACTTCGTTGTCCTTCAGGCCAGCAAGTCCTACTGCAGCAGCATCTCTTATGTGACAAGTTACATGGCTCCACACCTCTTTGTGAGGATGATCATGCCAAGCGTGCCTGATTTGGGTCACTGTAGTTTATTAAAACTGGGATTCAGGAAGTGGAAAAAACACACAGAAAACTTCCAGTGCCTTTTCTGAGCTGTGTTGGAGACACCTACTTACTTGTGGCAGGCACTTAACACCACCACACCTTTCATTCACAGCATCTCCAAATTACCTAGTGCCTCACATACATCCTGACTTTGGTCAGGCCATGGATATTTAACCAGATAAGTGAAGAAGACTGACTTTAAGGCAAGCATGTATTTAAAGGCTAATTAGCAGGTGTGTCTCACATTTGCAACATATCTGCAATAAAAACTCTGAAAATTGGCTAGGGCTCATGTTTTTAACAGAACACCATCCAGTATTAAGTCAACTATATAAATCCTTAAGCATGAAATCAGGCTTGCTTGACAATAACTCATTTTCATTAATCTATATTGATGGGTAATAATTATATTTGTAGATGTCAGTTCCTTTGAAGCCCTATGTCATTTTTCTGCCCTTTTGCCTACAACTGATGTCAAGTTAACAAGCCTATAATTACTGGCTCGTCACACCCTCTGAATTCTGGCACTGACTATGTGTTTTCCTGGTCTTCTGGAATTTATTTCTGATTCCAAGGTGTTTTCTGAACATCTTTAATTGCTGATGCTTTGAAAGATGTGTATGACTCTGCTAGCATTCAAGCACAAACCTTGCTTGATTCTGAATAAACTATTTTTTAAACAAATATCTCTGCCTGTTCTGCATCACTGGTATCAGTTTTACATGCTGTTTCTGCAAAACATCATCATCTTCTAAAACATCATTATTGTTCTTAATAATTGAATGCTTTCATATTATCCTTGGCTATCATTTGCAGATTCTTTTATGAAATCTTTACTTACCTATTTTAAACACTTAATAATTTCTTACTTCTATGGATAGTTCTTTTGTGCTGACTATAGAAATTATGTCTTTTCAACAGCTGATTTCCTTCTGCTACTGAATCATGACTAATGCTTAGCCCCTCCTCAACAAAGGGGGAAAACTGACATTTTTCCATCTGAAAATGGAAAATTTTTCCTCTGAAATAAATCCTCATACTTATTTTCATTTTTCTACCTATATTTTATTTCCCATGCACTTTTCTCATAATATACAAAATTATAGTAATATCAGGAATTTAATTTTCTGGATAACCAATACACATACAGTATTGGTGGTCACTGTGCAGTACTTGCCCATATTGAACACAATCAGATCATGATCACTGGCCCTGATGCAACTGCAGCTTCCCAGTGTAGCCATTAATTCTTTTTTTATGAACAGAGATTGTAAGATAAAGCCTGAGCCAACAGCTAAATTAAAGTCACAGAGATTAAATTAACTCCAGAAGTTCCTACCTTTTGAATATCTGGTTTTGCAACAAGAAAAAACATTCTCCTAAAATAATGCTTAGGGAAGGAGGAAGGAGAGCAGAAGAATTGTTTATTTTTCCTTTTTAAAAACCCTGAAAATACTGATTCCCTGCCCCCTGATTTTGCCTTCACTAGGAAGGGTCAGCACCAGGTTTGGAGTTGACTGGCTCACCAAGTAGCAGAGGTCTGTAGGGCATCTGCCCTGTCCTAGAGAGGACAGGCAAGAGTCAAAACTATCTGCAGACTACACAAAGTCTATGGCCCTTTTCATGGATTTCCCCTGGGCTTTGCAGAGGATTGCACGTGAGCAGCCACACTTTTTCCTCTCCAGCCCTTCTCAAATTCATCCTCTTCTGCTCCCAGCTCCACAGCCTCATCTCTTCCCATTCCTGGCTCCTTGTCCAGTCCTAGCCTCCTACATTTTCTTGGCCAGCCCAAATGTCTCCCATTTTCCCATTCTTCCCTTCCTCTCTCCTTGCCCAAAATTACTCACCTGTCTCCAAGCTCTAGCTCCAATCTTTCCTATACTGAAACCAAACAACTTCTCTCTCCTTACTACCACCAGCCTGAAAAAGAAGCACATTGAGAGGCCAGGAAAAACAGGACCCAAGGCCATGAAGCCCAGGGCTGCAATTACACGGTCCAGAAGGAATGGTGTCCAGCTTAGAAGACTCCCAAGGTATTTAGCTCACAGCTGCAGCAGAGATCTACAAAGCATGTGCTAACTGCATTTTTTTCCCTTAAAGGTCTATAACTTGGCCATACTTGGGTTCATTTTTCTGGAGATACAAAATATACAAAAGTCATTTACAGTTAGTTTCATGTCCCTTCTATAAAGCACGGGGGCCAACTAGAGTTTTCAAATGAAAGACAGAAATTAACATCATCAAAACAATACATATTTTCTAGCCACATTCTTGGAAGTGATTGAACTGTTTTATTTATGCACTTAAATTTCAGCTAAATAAGTGGATGCCCAGCAGGGAAATTTTTATTCCCAATTGTTACCACTTGGCAAAGTTATAAGCAACAGAGAACAGGAGCTCACCATGGAAAGCATTGGACAAACAACAATAGACAGTGCCATTGTTAATATAAATCTTTTTATTTTTAGATTTTCTATAAAATTTTTACTAAGTATGTAAGGGAATTGTTTTACTTCTATTTTCCACTACATTTACATGGACATTTGACTGAAAGTTCTGGGGAATTGCTGAGAGCTAATAGCACCAAGAAAGTGCAAACCAACTGCTGAAATGAATGCAAGCTGAGAAGCTTTGGGAGGCAGCTTTATATTAAAAGATAAGATGCTATAAAATGGGGCCTGCTGATTAAAAAACACTTAAAGGAAAGATAAAATGCACCAGAAAAGTAAGGGAAGTAAAACCTGAATACCTTTCAGTTGAGTTTATATATCACTTCCCACTATGGTAACTTAGAATCTATTTTTAATGCATATAAGAAAAAATTAATAACAATGAGTATACTACAAGTTTATGAACAAAAAGAGTAAACAGGGAATAGAAAATAAGAGAAATCTGTAGAAATTATCATCTTGGGACAAAACATTGTACCCTAAGATTTATATTAAAGTAAGTACACAGATAGACAGAAATCTATCAGTGAGAAGAAAAGAAGGGATGGGAAATTCACTCTCTGTGTTCCGGTGATCACTAAATAATAAGAGCATTAAGTTGCAGCAGATGTGCACCAATACAGTTCTCTTACGTGATCAAGTGCATCAGAGCTGAGCTGCTTCAGGTAACTGAGAATTGCACCAGTCATGGCCTAAGTGCTGCCCATTTCATACAAGCTGTGTACAAGTGGCTTGTTTTTTCCTTTTTCAGATGCAGATATCCTCTTTCCCATAACCCAAACAATAGCAGTAACAAAAACCTCATACAGTATCACTGATTCTTTGAAATGGCTGGATAAATTCATGAAAGAGAAATTCATCAACAGTTAGTAAATATATACTTATTTTGAAATATTATTATGCATGTAATATATAAAACCTTCCCTCTCAGGAAGTCAGGCAGTGATAGGACCTGTTGGGCAGTGGCAGGACTAGAGGGAACGGATTAAAACAGCTAGAGATAGATCGATTCAGGTCAGACATTAGGAAGAATTTCTTCACCGTGAGGGTG
>JANIJG010024957.1:26957-47321 GCA_024611175.1 Megaceryle torquata | reverse complement strand
GAGAGGTGGTGGCTGCCCCATCCCTGGCACCATTGCAGGGGAGGTTGGCCGGGGCTCTGAGCACCCTGCTCTAGTTGGCCCTGCTCCCTGCAGGGGGGTTGGACTGGATGGCCTTGAAAGGTCCCTTCCAACCCAAACCACTTTATAATTTTCTGATTTAGGATAGATTATTTTGAATGACTTGCATATAGTTACCAGTGTTAATCTTGAGTCCCTGTTAATTGGAATCTGTCTCCTTGACCTCAGGAAACTACAATTCTTGCTTATTGCTTATGCAGTTCTTGCATATTTTTAGGTGCTCTCAGAAGGTGGTTTGTGGAGATATAATTTAGTTAAACATTCAACAGGAATGACGTTTCAGTTTCTTTTTTGTGGAAGTTGAAAAGTTACGTTTTAAAGTCACCTGTAGAATATAATTTAATGTTTGACTTCTTCGTCGTCACTGAAACCGCAAAACCATGACAAGGCGTAAACTAGCCATGAATATTGTAGCCTGAAGTATCCCAAATCAACCATGCTGTTGTGCAGATGGGATTTTTCAATGAGATGAAGTTGGTATATTTTGGATAGAGGTGAGGAGCGTGCCTGTACAGGATGGAGAGGCATGTAAGCTGCCTTGAATGTTGAAATCAAGTAGCCCAAAGGTAGTGTTAGCTCTTAGCTAAAGCAAGGTATTTTCAGCTGACTGAGCTAACTTACACAACTTGGCAATAAGGCAACTTTATGGAATTCAGATAGCCATTTGCTGCCTGCAAATAAGATTGCTTTTGACTTCAGTGCCATACTTCTGTCTATAGGACTATTATGTCCTCAAGCAATTTCTAACAGCTGTCTGCCTGACAGAGTATGGTTGATTTGGGGTTTATGTTTTAATACCTAAAACTAGCCAAATAGAAGCTGCAGAAACAAGATTTTTTTTTTTTCCCCTAAATGCCCATCATTTCTCTTTTATATGATTTGAAGTGCAAATTCTAGTGAATGCTAAACAGAATCCCAAGTTTCAGCATTCCTTCTAATCGTTCATTTTATATAAACTTCCTGGCCAGGCAGTTGATGTTGGATGGAAGGCTCTCAAAATTGAAAACAGTTGTAGTACTCAGGTGCCTGCAAACTAAGATTTTAAATATCCTTTAATGAGTTTTGAAAAGCTTGATAGTTTTAAGTACTGCCAGTTGAGGAGATTCATTATCTTTAGGCCATTGAACTCACACTGAAAGATGGGAATAAGTTCATTACCAAGCTTATGAGTGAACTTCATAGTTCACATAGATCAGCATCTCCAGTGGAACTAAAATTGGTAGTTATTTAAAACATGACAAACAAAATGAGAAAAGGCTTGTGAAGTGGCTGGTTATTGGAAGATTCCTGTCAAGCTGTAATGACTAAATGATGTTCCAAACACAATTTTGCTTGCTAAATTAATTTGGAGACGGGCAGAACATGCATATGTGTGTATGCAATTTGTCAATCACTTGTGGAAAATTTTAATAAATTACTAAAACCAGCCAGCCTAGATGCAAAGTTAGACTCAAGTTACCTTCTGTTCTTTCCAGAGTTGTCTTGAGCCAGGGAAGACCTGGGGAAAAACGAATTTTCTAATCCAATAGTAACCTAACCCTGCTGTGCAGCAAACTGACATTTTAACTTTATCGATGAAGTATCTGGCCACGATAAAGACCACTTCTGAACTGTTACCTGATGTGTTTTGGGATGCAGTGTCCTATGGCATTTGGTAATGAAGTGTCCTAAGCCAGCTATTTGTTTCATTTGAAGCCTCGGTGCTAATGTGTGTATTTTGGCTTGTATTTTCAGGGATCAGACGGGAATCTCTAATTTATTGCTTGCTGAGTCTTCTGTCTGGTGAAAGTCATGTCAGCCATATTGCCATTCACTCCACCAGTTGTGAAGAGACTTCTGGGGTGGAAAAAATCTGCTGGTGGTACTGGAGGGGCTGGTGGTGGTGAGCAGAATGGTCAGGAGGAAAAGTGGTGTGAAAAAGCAGTGAAAAGCTTGGTCAAGAAGCTAAAGAAAACAGGACAGCTGGATGAGCTTGAGAAGGCAATTACCACTCAGAATTGCAATACAAAATGTGTGACAATACCAAGGTAAGTGCCTGTGTTTGACGTTGTTACAACCACGTAAGAAATGACTAAGTGGATGTTCAGGCTGTCCTGCAAAGAAAGGATTAAAAAAAAAAAAAATTAGTTGCATGTTTTTGATTCTTTAAACGCATTTTGGCTTTATATAGTGCTTGCTTACAACTGAATCACATGCTTTGTAAGGTCATAATTTCTAATAATATCTTTAGATTTCAGTTTTCATTACTACATAGATGCTAATTTGTACATATTCTGGTGGTGCCTAGCACACCTCTTAGTTTGTTGCATTGCCTTATGCTTTTATTTAATAACCCTGTCTATAATTGGAGGGGCATAATTGAACCTACCCTTCCACTTTAAAAAAAATTAAAAAAGCTAGTTTTTCCTTGGTCAACACTTCAGTCATCTAATTCTTTTCAGTTGAATGTGGTAGTTTCATTTAAATTGTACAAGCTGCTTCCATTCCCCCTCTTTGAATGGAAATTTTGTCTTTGGAGGCAGGTTGTCTGAAGACCAGTTTATTAACTGTATTTTTTATTTGTTATTGGTTAATGAAAGTGCTTGTTATTTAATAACTTCCAAGTATTTCTAGAACTGCTCTTCTGCTCCTCATCTGTATATACATTTAGGTGAACAACTTGCATTCTACCCCTTTGACTTTCTCAACTTAATTCATAGCAACTGCTGTGCAAGAGGCAGGGGTTACGTTTATAAGTATAATGCAGACTGCTCTTACTTCATGTTGTACAGAAATCCCACTACAGTGCCTGTATTCTGGGCACTTAACCTCTCAACACTTAAAATAATTTTTAGAGGAGAGAAACAGCATCTGGTTTATGACATTAATTTCTGTATTTGCACATTCATCCCAGCTGCTCTTAAACTGTATTAATCATAGTGCAAACTACACTTGACTGGTGTCAGTAGTGATTTCCATATATCATATGTGTTTTATCTGATAATGGTTTTAGCATTCTCTTTTAGATTTGACACAGCTTTCTGGGAAAATCACAAGTATGTGCTGAATGACTGCTTTAGTTCTTTTCTCTCTTTTCTCTATTCACCTTTCGTTTCTAATGCTGCCCTCTCTTTCTGTTTTCTTCCCTAGAGCAGCCCCAAAATTTTCTCGGTTTCCCTTCTGCTTTCTTCCTTTTGCCAGCTGGAAAACAATCAGAAATAAAATATTGGATGTTTTTTGTCTTGGTGTGTATTGGTAGACTAATACTGGAATCTGTAGGGATACATAATTCATGACATCACATGAGATGACCCCGTGTGTTAGCATGTCTTTACCACGACAAAGATGAAATGCTTAATTGGAAGGTATTTAATGGCAGAAGCTATTTAATGGCAGAGATTGATGTGATATAAAATGTCTGTCTAACTTTTAGAGCTATTTAGAGCTCTTTGAGAGACTTCCCAGAGCTGTCCTGCAGGGGTACTGGGGCAGTAAAGACTCCTACTTCAGAAGAAAAGCTGTCTAAATTGAATTTTGAAGGTGGTGTTAGAAGATAACATCAGTATGCTAATACATCATTTCTCTAGTGTACTTGGAGTATGTCCTGCTTGTGTGACCTTTTGTGTTGAAGAATTGTTTATCATGCCTACTTCAAAACAGAATACAAAGCTCTTTTATACTCTGTATAGTCTCCACGTTGTGACCAGCAGTTCTTGCTGGGCTGTGATGCATTATTTATCCTCCAGTCAGATGTGAAAAGCACTGGACCTAGGTTTTGCTTTTCTTGACTACCTCAGGAGTAAGCTGGTAGCTGGAGAGCCTGCTAAATGATGTTGGCTATTAGACAAGGTTTAATTTTAAACCAAGAAACAGCTTTGGTATTAATGAGTAAGATTATATGGTTACCAGCAGCACTATACAAAATTCCTGAGTTTCATAGTTGGCTTTTGGACTGTTGATATTATTTCACTTTGACAACAGTAGTCTGGGTTCTCAAGAAGGGACAAATGTCGAATCAGTACTGTAATGACTTCTGGCAACTCTTACTCTTGGATTTAGTAAGTTAATGAAACTGCTACTTGAGACCCAATTTAATGAATCTTAAAGATCTGCAGATCAGCAGGGATAAATAATAAAATGCTGAATTTGAAACTTTATTTTTTTCTTCCTAGTCAGCAGGAAGTTTGAGGTGCTAAGATGCTGAGATGCAGTTCTGAAGCGACAGCTGGGCTAACTTTCCAAGCATTATGCTTGGGGAGGGTTTTTGTTTTTGATTTTGTGTTGTGTGTGTGTGCTTGTTTTTTGTTTTGTTTTTTTTAACTAGCTTTAGATTTACTTATACTGTTTAACCCAGTGTAGATAACTGACAACTGTTGTGGGATGCTTCTGTTTCCCACTGTTACATTATTCCCTCCACTGAATTTGCAGTTGTGGTTTCACAAGTTTCTGGTCTCCTTGGAGACTTGTAGAGAGTTTGATACAGTACTTAACTGTAGTGTACAGTTTCATAATTAAAACCTAAAGCAACTAAACACAAGCTTTTCTCAAAACAGAGCAGCCTGGATAAAAGTTGAATTCAACTGCCTCTTCTGAAATCTGCATATATTTTGTCATTGATAATCCTGCAGTATTTAGGATTGTTCTGTGTCTGTATTGTTTGTCAAGGTGACTACATGCTAAGTGAAGCTGATGCCGTGTGTACGATGCAAAAGCTGCTCGTGTGGTAATTAACACAACTTCTTACGCAGACTAATAGGGGTTCCGAGAAAGCAGAAGCAAACAGATGGAGTGGGTGTTGTCATCACACAGCAGGGGTGCTTAGCTCTTCATAAGTGGGTCAGTAATCTAGAGCAGAGGCTAAATAAGTACAGAGGTCCTTTTGACACTAGCCCTCTAAGTAATATGCAGTTATCTTGCTGAATCCTCCCAGCAAGCCAGTGGGATTCTAAATCACATAATCCCTGTGTATCCTGAAACTAAATGTTGGCTTGTGAGTTCACTTTTTTAAAAAATATGTAGAGAGTTTTGTAGAATTCAAGATCTCATCTTTATGCCCTCCTTTGCAGTTTTGACACAAACAGGGCACAAGCAGCAGTCAGCAAAGCAACAGAGCGTGAGCATCCGATTGTTGTCTTCTAATGGAGCATTTTCTTCCTTATTAGCATGGATTGTTCTGTTGAAATAGACACTGTAGTGATAGCTAAAATCCAAGCCTTTAACAAACCAAACCATGCTATCTAGTGAACAGTCAACTGGTGTGTTCATAGTCTGTTATTTAAGAAGTCATTTCAGTGGTGACAATACAGTGTTGGAATCCAAAGTAGGCAAACACAAATCACTTGTTTGAGTGTCCCAGTATTTTAGTATGATGAGCTGTGTGGTTTTTCTGTCTTAAAAAAAAATACAGATCTGCTTCATGCTTTATTATTGCTCCTTTGAAATAACACTTAACAAAATGCAATTGCTTTTGAAAAATGCCTGATAATATACAACTAATAGCCAGATGTAGTTGGGGCAGGTTTGGGATAATGTTGACCTGAGCTGTTGTAGCTCCTATATTTTAAAAATTAAAAAAAAAAAAAAAGCTTCAGGAAGGGAAGCAGTCAGTTTAGACTCCTTAGTGATATCTTGTATTCCTCTAGAGCATGCATATCTGGAAACTAATGCAGAACTGACTGTGTTCTTCCTGAGCTTTAGCTGGGTACTTCTGTATCGCATGCTAAATTCTGCTTCCATGCCAACATTTGGATAACAGGAAAACTCTGTTAGGGCTTTATCATACATGAAGGATGAGCAGTAATGGAGATGACCTGGCTATATGGGGTACTACCTGGCTACAAGCTTAGTCCTTATTTGTTGCATGTTTCAACCCGTTTACTCTTCCCCAGAAGATTCCATCTTGCACTGTGCTGTTGCTTGCCTGTTGTTGAGCCTGGAGAGTACTGCTGTATTTCATCTCCTTACTGACAGCTTTGCTGTTCTGCTCCTGACACAGTCTTCACGATGGAGGGCTGAGGTGTGCAAGATCACTCAATGTATGGATGCACCTTGTTTTTGTTTTTGTTTTCTTCCATTATTTGTGGAATGACAGAGATAGGTGCTTCCCATCATTCTCAGTATTTCTAGTTTTCATTCATTTGAATGAATGTAGCTTTCCTGCGTCCCCTGACAAAAGCTATTTGTAGTTGGGAGGAAAGGGGCAGCTAAAAGATGCATCTTTAACCGTGAACCACTATTTTATCTTTACAGATGTTTTTAACTCAGCACTCAATACAATAGAAGGGTCTGATACATATCAGACAACTTCCTGATGGATAACTTAAGCTTACTTCTTGAACAGATAATTTTTTTTTTTAATTGTTGTTGTTGTCAGTAATAGTATTTATATTACAGTTATTATGTAAGCTTGCTTTTGATACTCTGTGAAACAGTACTCAGCACTGGAATCTTAACTTCAGTGGGATGTCCTGAGTTTCTGCAGAGGAGGTAAAATTTTATCACTGCTTTATATTAGGGGAAACTACAGCATGAAAGCAAAGCAGTGTAGAACATTGATGAAGAATGATCTGTCAGGTTACTGACTAAAGTAAGGTTTTATACCAACTTCATTAAATCATAATTCAGAGATTCTTTGCTGGGGTGCTAGTACCATACAAGTGCTTTAGAGCCTTAGGCAAAATGCAGCAGTTGCTCCTGGCAAATCCTGCCAAACCCTTGCTTTCCAGTTTGATGTGCCACTGGACTTAGAAGGTGTTATCTAAAATACATATATATATTTTTTTGCTTAAACAGTTCAATCTGTATGTAGAAAATGTAGTCTTACCTGTGTTCTCTGTTGATCTTGCTTAATGAGGATAGCATCCCTGCACTTTTCCCTGATTATCAGAAGCCTGTTTTTGCTTTGTTTTCTGCAGCCTCCCAGTTCTGATTTAAGTGAAAGAGATAGCAAGAGGGGCTCAGATCCTGACACTGTTTTTTGAAGAATATAGCTGATTTGTGGAATTTACAGTCTGCAATTAAACTTCTGAAGCACCTGGCTTCTGCTTCAAATACAAGATGAATTCTGAATTGTTGTACCACCCAGAGGCAACGAAACAAGCCCACGAGGGGTTCCAAGGTTTTTGGAATATGGAAGATTGCAAGGCAGTGTTTGGAATGTGCAGCAAACAGTTGCAAGTGAAGTGATTGTATTGAAATTAAGACCTACTTACTGACCAACTTCACTAACACTAGTGTTTCATTGAGCTTGGTAGGATAAAGTAGTAATATTTTAAAGCCATACCTGTTGTATATCTTCCACTTCAGCCAATAGTTAAGGTTATTAACTGTTTAAACTGATACTGTGGCACCAATTGCACCCTGATTCTCCTGGGGAAATAGCGTGGTGGTAGTATATAAGCATTTTGTTCAGAACATATTTTTAATACTTTTTTTCATTAAGAATATAAAAATGTGAAATTAAGAATGTAAAAATGATGACTGCTTCTGACAGCTGTTAATGTTTCTAAGGGTTGGTTTTGGTTTTTTTTTTTTGTGAAGCAAAAATCTACATATCAAGGAGTTTCTTTTCCATGTGAGTTCTGAGCCTAAAAGACTGCTTTTGGTGTTAAAGTGACCATAGTATTGGCACTTCTTTTCTTGTACTTGCTTACAATGTCCAGGAAACAAATCCAGCACATTTGAATTTTGTTGTATTTCTGATATATTCTATAAGGATTCACATACGTAAAACTGCAGTTCTGCAGTTGATGAAAGTTCATTAAATTTGTGAAGGCAAAACCATTTGACATGGTCAAAATTCTTTAAAGAAATGGAATTTCTCTATTAAGCTAGTGTTATTCCTTCACTTGCTTGTCCTGCAGCCCCTTCTTCAATCCCTGAAGTGAGTTAGCACTATGGACAAGATAAGCAGCCTAGGCATAGCTTATAGCACATGTTAAAATTGTTTTCTGAAGGCTGACTCTATTTGTTAATATGAGCCTCCATACATGGAGCTTGGTGGTGCTTATCAAAGTGTCTACAGAGGACATAGCACAAGTACACTGGGCGAAGAAAGACGTTTAAAGATGGGGCAACTGGCTTGGGGAAAAAATAAAATAAAATTAGGACATTTTGACCCCTTTTTCTTCACATAACTGAGTAAAAAGTAATTTCTAATTTAGGTGTAAATGGCATGTTTTTTCTTGAATATCACCTATGCTACCAGTTAACATGTTTGGGTTTTGTTTTCTTAATTCTTTCAGAATATTTGTCAGGAAAGTTATCACGTAGCTGCATGCAGTAACCTAGTTCTAAGGATGCTTTTGATCACCAGTAGAGCAGAGTTGTCAGGTTAATGTGGTTTCCAGAACAGATTGTTTTCAGGCTTTTAAGATAACTTCCCCAAAATAGGTTACTTCAGACAACAGGAATACAGAAATTCCTTTGTTCCTCCTCAGGTTAAAGCCACAGGAGATGGGCAGTTTCAACAACTACACTGCAGGGGGAAGGTTCTTCTGGAAACTGTTTTAGAAGAGTTCCCAACATCTACTGTGAAGCTATGAGTGAGTTAGCTAAGAGAACAACAGCAGGCTGTTGGCCTGGCACAGTAGATCCTAAAATAACATTGCTATCCAGACAGAGGTGAAGTCTTTGTGCTGTTTTCCCAGAAACAGATCTTGGCACTGTCTATTGGTTTGTAGCAGAGCTGGGATAATTTGCTATTCAAGTTGGGGATGGACATTGATTCTTAAATCATAGCTCACAAGTTGAGAACTGCTATGTATAAAGAACATCCTGAAACTCTCTACCCTATTTCAGTCTGGATGCGTTCACTTAGATGTAAATTAGTTCTATAAATGTTTGAAGACTACAGTTGAACATCTTAAGCTTTCTAAAATAAGTGTAGATATTTAAGACAGTACATCGGAATACGCTAAAGCACCATTTTTATTGCTGAGATTACTGGAAGAGCATGCTTGTAAATTGTTTGTTGATAAGCTGGCTCCTTTTTCTTGTGATAGGATTACTAAGGATGAAGCAGAGCCCCCTCTGCTTTTCTCTTGTTGGAATTTCAATAAAAATAATGCTTTATCACAAAGCCAGAGAGATCCTTCCTGGAAGTATGGCAAGCGATGGCTGAGATTTTGGGGTGTGGTGGCCAAGATTAGCTTCAAAACCCTCTGATCTTCCTTGTGATAGCTGCTGCTGTAAAGACTTTGGACGTATTCACTGGAAAAGCGTGTCAGGAGGATCAGATTGCTCTTGCACTTCTCAGTCTTGTAATTACGGTGGGAATTGAATGTTGTCTCTACATTCTCAAAGACTGAAAAGGAAGATCTTGGTGCTTTTTAAGTGTGCCATGCCAGGCTCTGGCCTCCGCAGGGCAGTAAGGATAGAATAACTGTGTGTTTTGCAGTGGCTTCCTGTGGGGTGTGACATCTCTTCATCTCAGAGCTGGCCTTGTCTGTACATACTTCTCCAGCAGCTTGCTGTGTACCTTTCTGACTTCTTTTTAGTAAGTGGGGTTGTGCAGCCTGAATATGCAGCTGCTTGCCAGGTGAACATAGTCCACCTGCATTGCCTGAACATAAAATGTGTAAAGGTGATCCTGCAAAAGAAACCATCTGTTGTTGCTGAAAGGAGCAAATGGAAAGCAGTTTACTTTAGGGGTGGGTTTTTTTGATGTTTTGCAGTATCTTTTAATCTGTGTTGAGAGTTTCTTTCAGTAACTTTACAAGTACAGCTTTCAACTGGTCCGTGTTGTGTAGTGCTGTATTGTGCAGCCTCTGTAGAGAGAACAGGAGTGCTCTGCAACATTGCAGTAATTTCTTTAAAGCCTTTCTCAGAGATGGGGTGGTGGAAGCTGGCACCTAGTTTTCCAAGGCCATCTCCTTCCCAGAGGTAACTGGGTCCAGTTCTTCTCGTTTCTAGATGTTCAGGATGATGTGGTTATAGATAAAATGATGCTGCTCAATTACATATGTGTAAAATGACAAACTTTAGTTTAGTTGGCAAACTCAACCTCTATGTTGCAGGACACCTTTTGATGCTTCCTGGACAGCAACGGGAAATAAAAATTCCTGTAAAGTTTGACCCCAAGTCTCTATGAAGCTTAATTTCTAAGCCTGAAGTTAGTCATCAGTAAGACAGTGTTGGTGACATTACCCATATCTGTTTAAAAATGACTCTTAAACATTTCCTTTAACTACAGAACTGTCTTAAAAATCAGTTTAACTGTTGTTTCATCACAAAACTAAATTTAAAAATGAGGTAACTGGTGGTCATTCACAATTGTATCAATTTCTTCCAAGCTGGTGAAAGAAAAATTAAGTCTGATCAGACAAATGAACCACGTAGAAATATCAGCTTGCTTGGCATTAATATTGGGGGTGTGACAAAGCACAGTGGATGATCAAAGCAGAGGAGTTAAATGCAGTCATTGCCTTCTACCTTAACCCTTTCTAACATAAATTCCCTATTATAGACTAAAATTAACTTCAATTTGCTTTCTGTTATTTGATAGATATATTTCATATATAGAACAGGATGCAGGATCAATATGAGCATATGGTAATGTTTTTTTTTTATAATAGCATATCTTTCCTCTACCAACACTTCCTACTTGGATGGCCACTTGGAGGCAAGACCTTATTCCTGATGTCTGTATACAGAAGAATGTATATGTCAGTAGGGCACTACCCAGAGACTGCATATTGCAGCAGCTGAGGCCTTGCTCTAGTGTAGGCCAGTTTTTAGAAGATCAGTTTGAAGACTTAAGTCCTCTCTACCCTTCTAAGGCAGCATTGGTTGAAATTAAGAGTAATCATTGTGTTCAAGTGTAATTGAGTGAGGTTTTATTAAAACTACTGAAATATAACTGGGAACTTGGTTTGTTGAACAACTGTGGCTGATGTTGAGGAGTAAATGGCTGTAACTAAGGTTAAGCTTTAGTGTAGACATTGTTCAGGTTACAGCATCTCATAATATTGATGCCATCCTGAAAAAGGAAGTCTTAGAGTATTAAATAAAGATACTTAGGGCTGCCAGTTTTTAGCTCGTGCAGTTCAGGAAGCCACGTGACATACCCACATAATTTAGAGAGTTGGTGTGCCAAGCAGAAAGTATTGGCATGTCGTTTGATGTAGGTCAACATGTAAAAATGTAAATGTGCCAGTAGCAAAATGCTGCACACTTCAAAGGAGCTCGCCTCTGGAGTCAGGAGGGAAAATTAATGCATTTTGGGGACTGTTTGGTGTACTAACTGGAGCACTGGATAAAGATTGGAAGGATGTGGATTCTGACCTTAGCTCTGCTGCTTTTTCCCCAGTTAATCTTGCAAGCTTTTGATTTGCTGTCATTTTTCACTCTTGTGAAATGAGATTAATTTTTCTAAGGCATCTGCTAATGTCACCTCTTCACTGGTATAAGCTGTGTCACTTAGTTAGCAAGTCTAAGTTTAAGGCATTGTTCCCACTGGAGTATCAGTGATGTGGAAGGCAAAACTGGGGGAGATGAGTTGTTGAAATTTGTGAAAGTTCTTTCTGTTCCACTTAGTGTTGCTTGTCATTAGGATTGCCTTCATTGTAAGAAGCAGGAAGAGTGACAATCAAAAATAAGTGCTAAAGCTTACTCTACTTTTATATGATATTAACTGTCAGGTTAACAACTGATTTTTGAGTTTGTTGAATTTTAAGCATATTAGCAGTGGCTACTTACGATTACTTTAGCAACTTACTTACTCAGTGGTTCCTTGTACAAAGCTCTAACTAGGAAGAATAATATCTGTATTTGTCACTTAATGGTGTCATTAAGATGACTTGTTGGTCACTCCAGAAAAATACTGTGCTTTATTGTTAATATTGAGCCCCAAATTATCTCACAAGTAGTACTTATTTTTCCCCCAGTAAAAAGTTGGGGCATTAGCCAGCACAAGTCAATGCTAAACTACTCTGTGGCTTACTGTAGTAATTAGTGTTTTCAATATATGCAGTGTGGTGAACATTCCTCTCCTCATTATATTCTTCTTTTGTAGAAGTCAGGCAATTTAGGTTTTTTTGGTACTGTAGCAAAACACCTGAGCACTGTTTTTACTGGTGCAAGTGTTTTATGGCAACCAGAGCAATTTTGCAGGAAAAACTTCCTAATTGTATAGCTTAGGCTGTTAGTCTAGGAAGAATTTATAGGGTAAACAACATACTGCAGTTCTTTTACTGCTGCATCTTTGAGCACAAATATCTAGTTAACAGACTCCCTGCTGATTTAATCCTGTTTGTAATCTACACTTGCTAATTTAATAAAAGTAATTTCCCATGCTTTGTTTACTACTTGTTTCTGTTCACTTACTCTGACTTGGTTACAGTGCTGATTGGTGGAAAGCTTCTAAAATTTACTGTGTACAATGCTATAGTCTCATCATGAACAGCTTTCGTTGGCTTCTGTCACACTGCATTGTTTGAAGCAGACCAGCAGGATACAAGAGAACAATGGGGAGCTGGAGTAAATTCACATCTCGCTGCATGGGCTCCGAAATTGGCAGAACAACAATGAGATTGGGGAAATCCCCTTGGACAAGTGCTGCACAGTAATCTGGCTTCAGCATTTGTTCAGAAAAGATCCCCCAGATTCTGGCTTTTTATTCCAAAACGTACAAGCAAGTTTCTATAGGTCAAGGATTGAAAGCTTTCATTTGGAGCCTTTGCGTGGAATGGTAGGTAATCTGACCATTTCTTTGGATGCTTGATTTATCTTCTCTTGCACACTAGATAGAGAGAAGCTGGATGCAAAAGCAGCAAACTGAGTGTTGATTAAATGCAGAATTTCAAAGTTACTGTTTAGTTGAATTGGTGAGTTACATCCCAGAACTGGTCTTTGCTGCTTCTTAGTTTTGTAGGGGTCTTCAAGTCCAGTTACTCTGTTGATGTTTGAAATAATTTTAACTCGGCTGTAGCTTAGAAATTTTGAACAGGAAGAAAGGCTGGTATCAACTGATGTGATACCTTGAGGTTTTGTGGGGTGGAGTGTTGTGCTTGAAACAGTGTTTCATTCCAGCATCTTCACTGGAAGTGTCTTCTCTTCAGTAAGTCAAATGTTAATTTCGTGGACTCCAACGGTGTGTCCCTGTGGTGCCTTCTGTACCTTGCTGTGTTTGTGTAAGCCTACAGCAGCACAGCCTCCAATCACTAAAGCTTAATGATAGTTATTTACTGTCCTTCTGTAATTAATCTCCTCTTCTGTTATAGTGGGGGGGACCTTGAATATAAATTTATTGACCATGTCAGGAAAAAGAATTGAGATTTATCCATTCTGATGAATTCCAAAAAGCTAGTGTTCAAATACCTTTCTACCTTCTTTGTATCTAAAATATGTGTGTCTGATGTTTTGTGTATGTCCTGTGCCCTTGTCTTGCAGACTGATGCCTTGTCTAAGCACAGTTGGTAACCAAAAAAACATGTTTGGCTGTTCTCAATGTCTCAATTAGATGCACATTTAGATCCACTAAAGTGACTGTGCCTCTTGCAAGCTGCATTGGTGGCAGATAGATTAAAATTTCTGTAATTGTTTGTTCAGTGCTAGGAAGACACTTGTACCGAAGCCCAATGTCTTTAGAGTGTTTGTTCATCATGTGGGAAACCTTCAGTGTTTTGACCAATAACCGCAGAGATACCAAGAAGGATTTAAGCAGCTCTCCTTGGAGCAAGATGCCACATAACTGTTACTTGAATGTTAATGTTGTCATCCTTTTGGCTGCAGTAGGACAGAGAGCAGGGCAACTGCTGTGTCAGCAGAGGGCAGGTGGCAGACCAGGCTTGACTCTTGTTAGGTGGATTGAGGAGAAGAAACTGTTGGATGTCCTGGGAAAGTGCTTTAACTGTTACGCAATTGCATGTGGGCACCTGTGGGCATCACCTTCAGGTGTGTGTTCTGGGTGTGGATCTTGAGCAAGATACCAAAGACATTAGTACTCATCCATAATCTTAACATGTTCTTCCTGTCTAGCTTTAGGCAGCAGACCTAAGGAATTAGATATTGATTCTTGTTCCAAGGGTGTCCCCTTCATACTCCAGATTTTCTGCCAGTCGTATCTAATAGGGGATCCTGTATTCTGTTCTGGGCTTGAGGAGAAACAGGGTAGTTAGGCTGGTAAGGTGCTTTCTTAATTTTGCCTTTGCTAAGCACAGGAGTCAGTATGTCATCAAGCACACTAACTTGATTCTGAAAATAGAACAATGCTTTCTTGTATCTGAACAATAAAACTCTGATTTCCTTGATAGGTGTGAATTTTCTTTAATACTTCTCATAATGTGGACATTGCTGTGAGTGATGGTAACATCATTGACTTAATATTTTTGTATTTACTTATTTAGCAAAATAATGTAACACTTATGGCACAAACACCATTCAGTTCTCTTCCCCGATACATTGCTTGGGGAGGCTTCCACTGTGGCTCAAACCTTGACTTTGTTTGAAGTATCTTATAGGAAACACTGCATGCCTTAGTTAATACAGTACTTGATGTTTCTTTGAACTTTCATATCCCTCATCTTTAGAGATAGTGTCTTGTTTGGGACACGGATCCAGCTCAGTGTATCCTCTTTCACCAATTTTCTGCTGGGTGTGCGTGGATTGGGCTGCAACAGGGGTCATTCTGGGTGTAGTGGCTTCCTTGCATTGAGCACTTCCTTACATATCCTGTGTTCATTTGTCATCTTTGGTTTCTCAAGATGGGTGTGTAATTCATAGGGAAAACTGTCCAGAAGCAGCTTCAGTTTGAAATGAGGTATTTAAAAGGTCCTGTAACTGTTGCTCAGAGGGTAATCTTTCTGCCAAGTTAGCATATTTTTCAAACAATGTGGACAAGGTAAATGTCTTGAAGGGCTAATCCCTCCCCATCACTGCCCCAAAGACCCACTAGTCTGAGAAGGTTAATCAAAATGTCTCATCTTCTTTTTCATCTCTCTATCAGTTGCAAAACACCTCACTCATGCAGTAGCATCAGCTGCTCACCCACTTGGAAGATGACAAACTACTTAAGAAAAATTATTAGACTTAGCCCTTGGTAGCTGTACCTGTTAGCTTGTGGGAAAAGCTTTCACCACACCTACTATGACTAATAGTGGTTAGGGAACGTGAGGTAAAGGTCATTTTTTAATGTGTGTCTGGTTCTAGTCCTGAAATATGTATGCCAAGCTCTGTTTGTCTTTTGAAAGTATGGTCTTCTATGAGATTGCTATCTGCTGTTAACAAACCAATTTGTTATAGATAGATCAGTCAGTATTGTGATGGATGCATCTTCCTATGAAGTTATTTTGTCCTTTGATGCTTCTGATTCTGTTTAGGTCTGTTAAGGATGATACAGAGCGTTAATATGTGAAACTGCATTAGGTGTCACCTTAACCCTTTGTATGATTGCTTGCTAATACAAAACAGGAGAAAGAATAACCACATGTGGCGTGAACCGAAATTGAGATTTATCTGTTATGTTCTTCATTCCTTAGGTAACCTGTAAGTAAAGGGGAAAAAAAAAAAGGATATTTCACATCTTGACATTGCTCTTGGTCTGGAAGACTGTGCTAGTTATCTGTCTCTTTAGTTAGAGAATTTCCATGGTAATTTAGATATTAGAAAGGTATTGCTTAGTCAGCTGTTTTCATAGGCATGGTATAATGAGAGTGGAGGACAGATGGTAATTTCTCAGCTAGGCTGAGTGGCTGAACATACTTGCTTCATAGCTGCCCGCTACATGATACGGTGCAACATCTCGGTAACTGCTTGGAGCTCTGATTCTTTTCCTAAAAAGACATCTTTGGGATTTTTTTTTTTTCCTGGTGGAATCCTTTACTGCAATAATGAGACTTTTGATCCTTTGTTTCTTTCAGGAGGTGGTGGTCTTGTGTTCTCTAGAAAGCTTTTGTCAGACAGTCTGAAGACTGTGTGGTGTTCTCAGGTGAAATGCAGATAACCTATCTTCACCATTATTTGGCCAGGACATGTGATGTACATGGTACTTTCAGCCATGGGATTTTCAGACTTACAAACTTCTATCCCAGTTGAGCCACTGTATTTACCTTTCTAAAGGTCCTGTGAGAAACCACAAAATAATACCTCAGTCAGAAAAGAGTTATTGGGTGTAACAAATGAAAGAATTCCAAGCTACTGCTTCAAGAATGCCATTTTAAAGTACAAAAATCCACATCCTCAGAGCTTGTGGGGTCCATATGATAAACCTTTTGTTGTTGTTATTGTTGTTTTTTGCTTGGTATTTTGTTCTCCCTGCCTAGTTAGTTGTGGAGGAGCAGCCATTGTCAATGCTGTTTGCACACTTGTCTTCCTCACTAGGTGCAGTAGATCTAGAAGCTGCTGGTTTTGATGGCTCTTTTTGAACATGTAATGAGGGCAAGTAAACCTGTGTTGTGGTTCATTTTACCTCCAGTAAAACTTCAGAGTTTGAGAGATACAGATTGCATGTGCTGAAACCTGTGGTGTTACATTTAGAGTAGGGAACTGTAAGGCAAGTTTCCCAGCAAAGCTGTTAGCTCAACATTTCCATAGGCTGCTTTTGCATGCTCGCTGTCTTCAGTCTCTGAGCATCAGACTTGTGGCCAGCTCCCTGCTGACTCCTGCGTGAGGCCAAGCTGTATTGTATGCCTTTGATTTCTCAGTCCTGAAAACCATCCCTGTGCTGCTCAACCTTGCCATTTAGAAGCTTACAAGTTTGCAGTCTGATCTCCACATGACTTTGAACACAGAGAGGGTAAAGACTTCTTGATAGGATCTGCATCTAAACAGACCATATGGACAAAAAAAGAAAAGAAATAAATATTTTACTTCTGCTTCATTTCCATGACATCCTGGAAAAATTGTTCTTGAACTTTGAGGTGCTATCCTTACAGCATTTCCTAGCATCAAAAGAAAAATGAAGGTAACACATTGTTGTTGGCTGCTTTATTTTGTCTGACAGCATGGAGCTAGCATGTCAGAATTTGGGAGAAGGGAGGAAGATAAAGTGCTTTCAAGAGGCCCACGTTATATATGTTTTTTTGCCTTTGTAGGCAGTTTGTTGCACATGTGATGAGGAGGAAATGTGCCCTTAGAAAAGGCAACAGAAGCATATACTGTTCATCAGGATGACTTGTGGCCTGGCACTCTGCAGAACTGGAAGAAACTAGCTCCTGGCCCTGAAATGAGCAATGGGTGGCTCAGATGTTAGGGTATAACAGAGAATCTTTTGTACCTTACATTCCACTTCTGCGTCCCCTGTGGACATCCTTAAAGTTTAAGCTGAAGTAAATAAATGGGAGTTGTTCAATGACTTTTTTTTTTCCCATTTCCCACAGTGTTTGTTTAGTTGTATCCTGTGCCTCCTGCTTTTCTGGCTATTTTGATGTGTTAATTTTTTAGCATACTTAAGTAATTTTCCTCAGTTCAGATGCTGCATTTTGTATTTGATGTAGTGATTTTGAATATACTGCATAACATTCTATGTAAACTTTATTCATAAAAGCATTCTGATAATGAGAAGTTGTGTAATGGTTCCTGGTTGATATTCCACTAAATATACATATAGATAAACGTTTGTTTCTGGGATGTAGTATGTTCTGGATGTGTATGTGGGGAGGAGGGAGGCAGGGAGAGAAAGCACAGTGACTGTTTTGAGCAAGTAAGCTCTCTGTTCCATGTTTTTGAAGAAAAAAAAGGTCTGCTTCTGGATTCTGGGGGAGAGGGAAAACCAAGTTGTGTTGTGTGGGGTTTTTTTGGTTGGTAGTTTTGGGTTTTTTTATTGAAGACCAATTGCTTAAATCTAAGGGGTTGGTGACACTTGGAGAAGCACTGAACTGTGGGAGCTGAGTGTCCTAGCTGCCAGCTTTACTGTTCTTTTGTTGAACTTGTGCTGAGAAAGAAACCTGTGCTTTTAATTCCATAAGAGCTTTCTTTTCTGGAGTCCAGGGTGCTCTCAGACATTACTTAATATCCTTTTCCTAGCCTTTACAAGCTCTCTTTCTTCTCTGAAAAATGGGAGAATCAGTCATCAAACTAACTGCCTACCTGTACTTGGAACACGTGTAAATATCCATTTGCTCTGGTTGCTAAACCCTTTAACAGAACCTTCCTACTTTTATACCCCAGTAACTCTCACAGAATGGTCTCCATGGAATAATCTCGTCCAGCTCCTCTTCCTTGAGTGCCACTGAAAATCTGTGTAAATCATTAAGAAGAATTCACACTTCTGCTTTTTATTTGGCATTGGTTAATATATTAGCTCATCCCTCTAGCTGGTGCTTGGAAGAAAAATCATTATTTCATGCTGAATTACAGAATCTTTACATTTTCTGTTGCAAGAAAATGAGATCAGGACCTCTGTGTTACTTCACATCATTCACAAGCAGGAATGAACTGCTGTAGCTTTGAGTCATGCCATTTGATGAATGTGTATGCCTGGTTATGTACATTTAAGTGAGTCGATGACACTTTGTCACTGTAATATGGGATGATAGAGATGCAAGTAAAAAGATTGGTCAGTTCTGCAGGGGGAGGTGTCTCATAAAAGTGACATTTGCATTTTTATTGCAGATCTTTTTAATGTTTTCCAAGCGCACGTAGCACAGATAACCTTTCCCCTGCCACTCCCAGCGTGGGGAAAATAAACTGTGAGCAGCATACACTTCAGTGTTGAGACACTTAGACCAGCCAAGCCACATTTTACAGTAAGCTTTTGTTCAGATAACTGGCTATACAGCTAGCTAGAGTGCTCTTTGTGAAGACAGGTGATTAGCATTGCTGCTAGCTGATACACAGGCATTTTAGGCTGTAATATGGAAAAAGGCTAATTGCCAGCATACAGAAAGGACTGTGAAATCAGAATGTAAAAGCAGCTACACACATTTTCATTTGAAACCCAGAGTTAAGGAAACTGATCAGGCAGATTTGGTAGGAGCTGTGGTCTGTGCTGAATAGAATACTGAACTTTTTTAATAGCAGATTTTTTTTATCTGTATTACATCTCAGTCTTTTAAATCAGTCTTTCCTGTGGTCTTTGAGACCCTCTCTGAGCTACTTCCAAAGGTTTGATATATCACCTTGCTAATTCTCTTGAACCCCAGTGACATCAGGAAGAAGGTAACTGGTACCAGAGGAAGGATTCTGTTGTTTCATTCATCAATTAATGGATCCTTTTCTTAAAGTTGGTATCAGTGGGACAGAATGGATAGTGCCTGCACAGGAGTGCAACTTTGGTCTAGCTACATCGGTGATGAACCAGAGCCTAAGTCAGTATAGTGTTCCTGCCTTGCTTTAGTGCTCAGTATGATGCTGTATGAAGTCTTGGAGCTGAGAACTTCCTACATAGGAAGTTGTTTGTTTGGGGTTTTTTTTAGTTTGTTTGGGGGTTTTGTTTGGTTTTGGGTTTGGCTTTTTTTTTTTGGGGGGGGTGGTGTTGTTTTGTTTTATTTTAATATTTAAAATATTAGCATGAAAGGTATAGATCTTCAATCTGCAGAATTTCACCTGTTTTCTCAGGCAGATTTTACAGAAGCATGAGCACTGTTAAAGCAATGGCAGTTACCCATTTGTTGTGAGAAAATGGGGTTCCATAAATCTCATGACCATTTCTTACTGCTTTAACTCAACTTTGGATAGCTTGGTGTAGCTCTTGAAGCACATTCTGTACCTCTTTTTTGTCCCCTTGACAAAGGATCAGTGAAGACAGCAAGTCCTTTAAGTGTTAGGCTGGTATGAAGGTGTTTGTGTACATGTGCTAAGTAGCTTCCTTAGTTCGAGTGAAAACCTGATTATCTCTTCTATTATTGTTGCATTTTTGTTGTTTAGTCTTTGAGTGAACGTAAGTGTAAGGAATTTGAAAACTAGCTTTCATTCTTATCTCCCATTTTAAAATAGATAAAGGGTAATATCACAGTTTACTGAAATTATTTTTCATTTCAGTCACAGCTCCAGCACTATTAAGTGTCTCAGAAAAAGTAGGGGCAGATAAATGAGATTCACTGGAAGAAAAGCTTGTGATGATAAGATGCAGAAGGACAGAGAAGATTGTTGTGAATATGGACTTGCAAACTTTTTAGTGGCTGTATATTCTGAAAGATAAGGAAGGATTCAGGAAAAAATATTAGGATTTCAGTGTAATACTTCCCAAATAAGCAAGTAAAATGTCCAAGACCATTCCACAACGATTCCTGTATAATACAGGCTTTGACTAGCGTGATGCTATTTCCATTTCAGGTTTTTGTTGTCTATCTAGTGCTACCACTTTAGGTAAAGATGTGTCTGTCAGGTGAACTCTGTGCCTTATAGCTCCTTTAGACCTGTTTCACTTTG
>JANIJG010024957.1:0-15085 GCA_024611175.1 Megaceryle torquata | reverse complement strand
TCTTGAACTGGGGAGCCCAGAACTGGATGCAATACTCCAGGTGAGGTCTCACCAGTGCAGAGTAGAGGGGGAGGAGAACCTCCCTCGATCTGCTGGACTCTTCATCTCCCCATTTGGTCATGCCTTCATAGAAGGATATCAGATTAGTCAAGCAGGTTTTCCCCTTAGTAAATCCATGTTGGCTACTCCTGATAACATTCTTTTCTTCAGTGTGGTTAGAGATGGCCTCCAGAATGAGTCATCTTTCTAGGGATGGAGGTGAGGCTGACCAGTCTGTACTTTTGATGTTACTTTCTTATGTATACTTTTTTTGACTCAGTCTGGGGGCTTTTGATAGCATTTGCAAACAACTTACTTGAAAGCCACCACTTGAAAGTCCAGTGCTCTGAAAATGAGCTAAAGCAACTAGGTAGTTATTTGCAGTAAGTCTGTTCGAGGCGATTGTGGAAATTCACATGATCTTCAGATGTTTATGTAGCTAACCATACCTTGCCTTCTCTTTGTCACTGACACCTTCCTGATGTATTCATATAATGATATCTTACTTTATTTGACCCAGCCATCAACTAAGCGCCACGCAGCTGCTCAGTCACTCCCCCCCCCACCAGTGGGAAGGGGAATTTAGAGAAAAGGGTAAAACCCTATAGGTTAAGGACAGTTTAATAGAACAACACAAAGAAAGAAGAAACAACAGTAACAGCAATAATACTAATGACATAATATATAAAATGAGTTATATATAACATGACTGCTCACCATCACTAAATACTGCTCTCCTTGACCCAGCTGCAGCTCACTCAAACCCAAAGCCAGACTTCCCTTCCCTTCCCGGCTGCATCAGAGAACCATTTTCTTTAGCAGTAGAACAGACTAACAACCGTAGTAGTTTTGCACCACAATACCCTCTCAGCAGCTGGTCTACAGAGAGGTTGGCTTCACCTACAGCTGGGAATATGGTGATCGTGAAGCTGCAGGATGACCTTCAGGGCTGTATGTTCTCTTTCAGGTTATGGACGTGCTGAGCTGCATTGTCCAAACTTCTGGTAGCATTCAAGTTCTGCTAAGAATTTTGAATTCTGCACTTGGGCATTTATTTCCATCTGTGGTAGTGCTCAACCTCTAACCCAAAAATAGTATTAATATGACTAGATGGAGGAAATCTCTGTTCAGACAGAGACTAGATATGGAAAATAATCTGTGCCAAAGAGCCTAGATTAGCATCTGGAAACAGAAGGTGTGGGTTGGATTGGAAATGGTTATTGACCTTTTACCACGGCTGTGGGCTTAACTATAACAAATGGTTTGGAGATGGGTGGAGCCCACTTTATCACAATAAATTCTATAAACATGTTTAAAAAAAGTATTATGTTTGTCATTATACTTCTTGCTAGTAATGATTTCCCTTAATCTTATTTTTAAATTTTCACTTGAATTTTTTCACATCTGTGTTTAGCACACTAGTTTTACAGAATGAGCCAAAGATATAATTATTTTGGTTCATTTTTATTTAATCAGCTGAGTTAATCTAGTTTCCTCTTGCTTACTTCCTTCTGATTTTATTATATTACTGTAAATCTCAGACATGATATTTGATATCATTTGATTTTAATTCTTAAGCAAAATGCTTTACTTTTAAATTTCTGCTGTTTGTTAATAATGTAATTAAATGTGTTTAATCACTCAGAGACAATTCTAAGGTGATTGTAGAGATAGTTTCAAACACTTTCACTAAAGAAATACAGGTTTTGCCTTTAATATATAGGAAAAGACATTTGCCCAATACAAAGAAAATTATTTATTGAAAGACAGTTGGTTAACTCATTATCAGAATTACAAAGTACATTTTGAATGGAGAAAAGGAACAACCATACTCTCCTGGTTTTTGAAGATATTTATGTGGATTTAGACACAATTTCTAGTATTGGAATGCTTCAAACTTGTTACTGAGTTTACTTTGGGCTGTGAAACTCTATCTTTAAAGAAAGCTAGTTAAAAGAATAGATTATAATTTTAATAGACCTTGGAAGTAATAATACTAATTATAATAGAGCTTGTGCAGTCTTAATTAGATGATATAGTGAAATTAATTGGTAAAATCAGCTGTTGGATATTGAAGAAAAATGGATTTGGGGACAACTGAAAAATAACCTTTAAATCTATCAACTTCTATAAGGCATGGGAGAGTATCTGATCTGATGGTTATACTACATAAAGACAGCTCACTTTTTTTTTTTTTTTAGAAGTCACAAAATGGGGTTTTTTTAATTTATATTTCTACTATATGTGAAAGCTGTTGATCACAATTGCAAAATTGTTACTCGTAGTGAAAGTATCTTGTCTTAAATGGAACAAACAAGGATTAGCTGTTAATTATATAACATATTTGAGCAATTGACTGGCATATAAGAGATTATACATTTTACATAGACAATAAAGCAGGTAATGGATTTGAAGTTCTACTGGAAGGAAAAAGGGACAGCAAAATGAAATTCTAATTCAGTGTTCAGGTATCATATGGAACTTGTGAAGACTTGAGGACAAAAACTCCAAATGCATTAAATCTTACAAATTTCCCCAGTCATTGAACCAACAGCTGGATTTTGGGTTTTTTTTGACAGAAACACCACCTCCAGGATATATCAGTGAAGATGGAGAAACAAGTGACCAGCAGTTGAACCAAAGCATGGATACAGGTACAATTTTTTTTTTACTACTTTTGAAGACTTGGGATTGCTAGTTGTGATCCCTCTGTATAGTGCCATGTATTCAGCCCAAATGATGATGGCGGTAGCCCTCTGTACAACCTGGTGTTTTCTGTTTAAAGTATCACTTTCAGTCTTTTGTGAACAAAATAAATTTTTGCTAGGGGAATGCTTTTAAAACATTCTGTACCATATTAAGTACATTTTATTTGTTTTGTAACAAAAGCATACAGGTTTAATTAAGTCTTCATCAGAAAGCCTTAAAACAGATTACAATAGCTGGATGGTTTCAGCCTACCCCTAATTTTACCTTCTGGAAATAGGTTCATTGAAGCAAAATGTCCGTTGGCCAAAAGTTGCAGAAATGCTTCATTGAGAACTTGTCTCTGAACTCTGACAACCTTATCACTTCTGTCATGTTTCAAATTAATTATTGTATGGAAGGCTTTATTGAAAGAGTAGTAGAAAAATTAAGCATTTGTGCCTTTGTATGTAAGGGTTTCTAGATAATCTGGTTGTCCTTAGACTTGGATGAAGCACAGTTAATGTGATGGATAAGAACTTCCTGCTATGTGCTGGCAGACTTGAGTGTGTATTTGCTTAGCTAATGTTAGCAACCCTTTTCAGTTAATTGGAACCAACTACACCAGTTTCTGTAAGAACTGCAATATTTTCCCACTATGTGAAAATAGGTACCTTAATTTTAAAAGCCTGACATCAGCAGTCCTTGTAGGAATGTTTCTGAGCAAAGCTTCTCTGTATTTTGCCTACTAGTGTGCAAATTGTGTTGGAGAGTTCATGTTTTTCTGAGTCTTTTCCTTCCTCCTTCCAGGAAAGAATAATTTCCTCAAATGAGGAAATCCAGCTTGTACTTTTCTAGAGATAAACCCTCTCCTTTGAGAATAAAGAGATAATAACTTGATTGTCTCATCCTCTTTTTCTTAGCTTTTTTTTCACTGAATTTAGCAAGAAGTCACTACCTTCTCACTGGAGAAATTCATAAATAGTTATGTTCACAGAGTGTGCATGAAGTGAGAGCTCTGCCAAATACAACACTAAGATGTTAATCGAGTCTTTATGAGGAGGGGTAGGTTCCCAGGAGTATGGAAAATTAAATGTAATGTTAATTCAGAATAAGCATGTGACATGCTGAAAAACTGGTTGTAGGATTTATGAGATTTATTATTCCAAAGAATTTTAATTTAAAACTGTATCTAAATAGTAGTCATACCTACCTATCTGAAATAACAAGAATTGTTTCATCTGAAACAATCTGTATTGCTTCAACAGGATCTCCAGCAGAGCTGTCTCCTAATACTCTCTCCCCAGTTAATCATAGCTTGGGTAAGCTGGAAATTCTTTTAATTGTTTCTGTGTGATGACACTTCTTTATATGTATAATTATGTTAAAAATGAAAATGTACTTTAAAAAAGTAAGAGCTGTATTAGGAGACCATTGCATTGGATTCTTGATGATGAACATAATAGGGCTGGGTTAATAACTTCTTAATAACTACTCTATTTCTGTAACTGTTGAGCCTCTAGGAAAAAGAAGGAATAATAGGATTGTGTGTGCAGGAATAGCATTTATAGAATAAATAATTTAAAGGACATCAGCCTATCCATAGTGCTGACCAGACTTGCTATCTTCCTTGTATGTGTGTTCTGCTGCCCTTCTCATGTACTGTTTCACCTGTTACCACAACACAGTCATTGCTCCCACATTAGTTGCCCTTCTTTCCCTTCTCCTTCCCTTGTGTGGAATTGAATTCCATTCTGTTTACCGGGGTAGATAAAATGACAGCAAACAAAATATAATTTGAGTAGTTTGAGGAGACTACTGCTGTAATTTCTGGAAGAGGCAAATAGCAGGGCAGATAGATTTCTTTTTGGGCTCAAATTCTGTGTTAAGCTTTTTTTTTTATTATTATTATTTTTAGACTTGCAACCAGTTACTTACTCAGAGCCTGCATTTTGGTGTTCAATAGCATATTATGAATTGAATCAAAGAGTGGGAGAAACCTTCCATGCATCACAGCCTTCCCTGACCGTAGATGGCTTTACAGATCCATCAAATTCAGAACGATTTTGTCTAGGTCTGCTTTCCAATGTAAACAGAAATGCTACAGTGGAAATGACAAGACGACACATAGGTAAAAATCATGAGATTTTTTCTTTTGTTGTTATTTATAAAGAAGTTCAACCTCTTTAGTAGAACCTTCTGACTCCCTCTACGCCAAATACAAGTGCTTGTCTAATAAAATTTTAGATGCACAGAAACACAGGCTATGCCTGTGCTGAGTAATCAAAATGGTCAATGATGAAGAAAAGCAAAAATGTAAGGAGCTCTCACTTTTTTTATAGAGCTGCTCACCCATACAGATATTTTTTTCCACTTGGAGAGAGAGAACAAGATCACAATTTAAAAGTGAACAATAGGATTTCTTATGGGTATTTTTTGTAATAGGCCTAAATGAAGTCCTGTTGTTTTTGTCAAAGTAGTACAGAGAAGGTGTGGTTTGTGAAATAGCGTGGGTACATGTAAGCAGAGAGTGTTGAAGTGCTATACTTGTATTTTCCTTTTTTGCTATAGTGGCCTGTGCCACTTCACATACAGCATTTTAATATTAGCACAGGCTTTAATTCTGTTGAATCTAATATATTTATTTAAATTTTGTTATGATTTTAACTGAAAAAAGTTAATTGTTAATGAACACAACTTCCTCACTTGGATTTGGTTACAAGCTATTACATGGCTAGAAAATTCTATCTTGCTCTTGACCAAAAATTATTCTGCCTCTCCTTTAAATATTGTGTGTTCATGGGAGACAATAGACAAATGCAAGTTATTTGTGTTCTGCTCCTGCTACAGCTGTCAGCCCACCAGTGTGGTCCTGTAGATGACTGATTTTGGTTTCTGTTGTAAATAAAAACCTTGGCCTTCTCTGAAACAATATATTATCTTGTTTATTAATCTGCTTGGGTCATGTCATAACTAGAGTTCCTTTGAATTTTGCCACAGGAAGGGGAGTACGTCTCTATTACATTGGTGGAGAAGTTTTTGCTGAGTGCTTAAGTGATAGCGCAATTTTTGTTCAAAGCCCCAACTGTAATCAAAGATATGGCTGGCATCCTGCAACTGTGTGCAAAATTCCACCAGGTTAGTAGCCTACCAAAGGTCTCATGTAAAAATATCAAGTGAATGTATTCGTTGGATGACATTTGCCTTCCTTTTGATAGTTTCTTCATAGTTTCTAGCTTTTGTGTAGCAAACACCAAGTATTAATTGCTTATACCCTTTTGACCTTTTTTTCTTTATAGGATGCAATCTAAAAATCTTTAATAACCAAGAATTTGCTGCTCTTCTGGCTCAATCTGTGAATCAGGGGTTTGAAGCAGTTTATCAGCTTACTAGAATGTGTACCATAAGAATGAGTTTTGTTAAAGGATGGGGAGCTGAATACAGGTAAAAAAAAAACCCTTTGCTTGAAATTTAGAATTAATACGTTTTCTTCTTTCACTAATACACCATTTCTGTCTTCTTGAAAGCCATACATACAGGCTTCTTATTACTATCGTAGATATGCTGTCTGGAAGTTGGACCCATATTTTCCTTTTTCTCCTCCTCATCGATGGAGATCTTAAGTCATAAAGACCAGTAAACTGATTTTAGTATTGCTTTGATGTCAGCAAGGAGTGTAATCAAAGTTCCATTTCCTTGCTCGATCCTGCTTGCTTGCTTATTGTGGTGAAATCACTGACAACATCTAGAAATTTCACAGTTTGTGCTATGAAATTATTTGCTGTTTCTTAGACATACAGTCATTTTGGTCTATGTCCTGTTCTATTTGGAGTATAATGAGTTAGTTTGTTAGCTTGTGGTGTGGGATGCAGTTGATAGTACCTAATGGAAAGAATTGGAGTCACTTGGAGTGCATTCTCCAGAATAAAACAGATGGAGAACACACATTTAAGGGATGGCAAATATTTTGGAACTTGTAGTGGAAATAACTTCCCAGGAGTAAGATGACTGTGTTTATGTAGTAAAACTGCTAAACCCTTTTTGTTTTATCCTCTATTAATACAAACTAAGAGCTATAGTTGAGGACAGTGCCTGTTTTTAATGTGGTATGGGAATTTGAGACAAAAAGGAAATGACTTCTAACTGAGCAGTATTAAAGATTTCATTATTTTGGAAAGCTAGAGATGCGGTTTTAAACAAATCCCTTCTCTAGAAATTGTCCACTGAAAGAATGAAGTCTTGACATATCAATACTCTATTGAAATACATAATGTTTTTTAAAAATCCATATAATTTCTGAGGTTGAATAATGGCACGTAGGTTCTACTCTGAATCCTAGAGTTTTGATTCTTTTATCTGCTCTTGAAATAAATATGAAAATAGCAACATTGGTACATGGGGGAGGCTTCTTGGCTAATTGAAGCCAGTTCTGTAAAAGCTTAATTAGATGAAATGAGAAATTTTGGTAAATGGATACCTCTTTGTTAGCAAGAAGTACACAAAAAAGAATGTCTCAAGTTTAAAGAACTGTTAGATTTGTCTCAAAAGGAGTATGTATACACTTAAGCATAATTAAATGCAACATTTAAATCATACCAGAAGAAAGGCCTAATCAGTCAGATTATATGGAGACAACTTGAAGTGAGTGAAATGTAAGTGCTAGGTTAAAACAGTGGGAAGACTTTTGGTAAAGTTATTTCTAAGGAGGGAGAATGTTGGTTGTTAGTAGCCTATAAACCCTTCAGAGATCATAGGGTTGAAAAAGCTGCAGTGGAAACACCACCAGAACAGCACAGAAACTCATTACTGACATAATGCTGAACTAGTTTCTTTGTATATCTGTTTAAGATAATGCTAATAAACTGATGCACAAAACTTCTAAGTTATGCTGCAGTTGTGATTAAAGCAAGAAGAGGTTGCTCCTGCGAACACAACCTTGAATTTAAATGAATGTAGTCTGAATTGTCAAAACAGACGAAGCAGCACTGTAAAATCCATCATTCTTGTTAAAACTTCCATGTTTCATTATTATGTCAGCAGACAAATGTTCACATTAGCACAGGAACTATCCATGTCTAGGATCACCTTTGAAGAAAGTTAAGTAGAGGTAATTACAGCAAAGAGATTTAGTGATACATGAACTGGAAATTCATGAGTAGAAGAGACTGAGTTTTATCTTTGAGATGGCTGCTAAGTGACTGTCACTGTTTTATCAACTTTTGACAGTGTAGTGCAAAGCCAGGGTTGTTGAACAGAACAAGTTATAAAATTTTGAGGAAGTGCGATGTGGAACACATTGTAGAGGAGTTGACAGTCGTGGAATAATGAACTTCCTTCTTTGTAAGAGAATTCAAAAATAAATGGAACTATATTTCCTTTGATTTTAGATTGTTCTTTTATTGGATCACTTTGTTTTGGCATAGGCATTTGGGGCTAAGATAACAATGTTTTTTAGAGTGCTGAGAGAACACAGGCCCCAGCTGCTTTCTCCTCCTGGAAAATGTGAAACCACAGATTTTTGAAATCCATCCTCTCACTGGCATAATCTTTCTGCCCTTTCAATTCCTCTGTTTATACAAATTTCTTTAAAGTGAAGAGTTGCAGTGCCAACAGTAAAAATAAAGGGGCTGGGTTTCTGCTGCCTTTGAATCTTAATGCCTCCTTGCTTTGACTTTGGGATAGATGGAATTACTAAGGGAAAAACTGGCATAGCAACAGTAGTCTTGCCAGTCTACTTTGGGAAAACTCCCATACCTGGAGTGGGTACAGTGAAATAACAGGATTTCTTAGGAAGAGTATGGCCAATACTGATTTCTTTGGAGATGACAAGGAAGATTTTTGATTAACAGGTCTCTGAAACAAGGTGATATGGGAGAGTGAATGAAGCTTTTATGGTTGTCAACCCTTAAGCTTTACCAAGGCTTTCTATATAGTGTTTAATTAAGGGCTTCTATTGTGAAAAAATATAGGCAAGCTTATATAGAAGACAAGAGAAACACAATTTTTCCTTAAATTGTTTTTGTGAGGATGCTACTGTACAACACACATGTAGAAGTGCAAGATTACAGGAAATTAGAGGCAAAATTTGGTGTTCCTTTGAGATGGCATCAGTTAGCACAGTATAACCCCACACTGTGTTTTGACAGTGTTTCTGACAACATCTAGCATTTTCCTTACACATTTATCTTGTCAGATTGCTCCAAAAAGCCAGACCTTATGATCACCATAGTATTGTGCTGTTTGGCCACACTGACAGTGGAGAGCCAAATGTTTCTATTCCATATTTCTCAGTAGTTGTCTGCAAAATTCAAACCCAGTTATGCATGAAGACCCTTTGAAGGTTGAGATACAGCTACACACAGCTATCTGTGATGTGAACATCACATTGGCTGGACAATCTTCAGTTTTGAATTTCTTTTTAGAAGTAAGTCTCTTGGTGTGGCACTTGAAGCAAATGCTGCAGTTCTTACCTTATTCTCCAGAGCAGAATATTCTCTATGTACTATGGACAAGCATGTAATTATTGATGTGTCTTATTAGATGTGTGGGATATTTTTGATTGTTTGGTGTGTTTGATTTTTTGGGGTTTTTTTTCCTCCCTTCAAAAAGTGTCTGAAAAAAAGCTTAGTAACAGTTATAGTAATGGTTGCAGATTTTTATCCTTCTGTAGTAGATATAGATGGAAACATATTTGATCATATGATGGAGACTTTTATGGCAGCAAAAGCTGCTTTCTGACTTTCCTATTATTCTTTATTTTCTAGGCGGCAAACAGTAACAAGCACTCCTTGCTGGATTGAACTTCATCTGAATGGACCTTTACAATGGTTGGACAAAGTATTGACTCAGATGGGCTCCCCTTCAGTACGCTGCTCCAGCATGTCATAAAACTCCTTCCTCTGTTACCAGTGGGCTAAATATCAAGTCAAATCAACAGACTTAATATAACAGCTCATCTGTCATAGTATTTGTGTGTGATACCTATGAACTGTTTACTATTCTAAAATTAAAAAAAAAAAATAAAAAAAATAAAAACAGCACTTGAGGTCTCATCAATTAAAGCACCTTGTGGATTCTGTTTCCTATACTCCAATACTAGATGAAAATTTAGTGTATAGAAATGCCTTCTCCAGAAAGAAGAAGGACCAGTTCTAAAGACTCTTAATGGTGTTTTTATTGGGTATATAATTAAGTGTCCTAATGGTTTATCAATAACATGAATAGCTAAGTATATGTACAGGTAATGTATCATGATCTCAAATATCACAGTATTGTGCTGTTCTACATTTTAGTTCCCATAATAGTTGTTTGTTTTCTTGACTGGGGCAAATCTCTCATAAAATTTCATGACTCTACTCCTTTATTCTTTTATATTTTTTTATATAAGCAGGTTTTTTGAGTTGTCCTAAACATAAAACAGACTTTCCTTGTAGAAAAGCTTAACTTTTTGCTGCCTTCTTAAAGAAAAAGAAATTCCCTCCATTGGAAGGGAAAGAAATGTCTTGAGATTCATCTGTGAAATCTTAAGATACTTTATATGCTTAATGGGGCCTAAAATGAATTCATATTATAAATTCCAAGTACCCATCACACTAGGAGTCTACTTTTCCCTACCCTACTGAGTTGATGCATCTGTTGCCAGCAGTATTGCTGGCATTGATGTAATTTGGGACTTTTTTTGTACCTTGAATCATTGAAATCAGTGGGGTTTTTTTTTCTCATGGAATGAGAATTTACTGTAGCATGGGATACACAAGATTATTTATTGGCTTACCCCTAACATCTGTATTTTCTCATGAAGCAGGTGTCACTAAAAATCATAGGATTTAGTTTTTGGAGCCAACTATCTTGAAAAATCCTTTCCCAGGGTAAGCTAGACTCTTTTTATATAGATTTTAAATAGATGCAGCTTCTTAATGTATTTCAGTAACAGAATTTAAATTTCTGATCTGAGTGGCTTTGTATAGCTTACTTACATACCAGATCATACGCATTCATTATGTCATAATGGGCCTTGTTATTAAAAGTAGTTGCTTCTGCAAAACCTCTAGGATAGTGGTTGCTGAGGTAAGACCAGCGGAGGAGGACTTCTAGGTTCTTCGTGACAGTGCATGTTATTGTGAACCCTTGGACACTACAGCTGCACCATATTAAAAATATTCTGAACTATATTCTACAAATAAGTCTGGGTTGGGGAAGGGTTGGGAAACTGTATAGAAGGGTTATTCTGACTTGAAAAATATACATCTTACTAACAAACTTGTGATCTAGCTGTCTGTCATTCTTTTGTTATTGTGGCAGTAGCAGGATTGCCTTTGTCTGTTTTTTTTTTCCCCCCATTGTTTCATCCATTACACTAGCACTGTACTTTGTAAGTACAGCTAGTGATAACTTAGCTTTGAGAACAAAAATGTGGCCAGTGTTACAGCTTTTAATCAGTTGACTGAATTGATGATAGTGATGGATATTTCTATGCCATAATGACTAGGGCATAGAAGCAATACCAAAAATCAAGCCTTTGAAAAAGTGGGCCAGACACCTTTAAAAAAAAAAATCGGCAAAGCAGTTACCAGTTTGTGATAGTTTTACCAGTAGACTAATGTATTGGTAGAACTTGTGAACCGAAGAAATAAGCTTCATGCGTGTTGCATTTGCCTAATATGTGAATACACTAATAAAAGTTTTAATTCTCATGATGGTTGGGTTGTTTTGGGCTCTTTTTTTCATTAATTGCTGTATATGTTTTCTGTTGAAGGTTAGAAATCATTCTGACCCACACAAACAGCACAAGTGTCCTGTATGTTGCAGCTGGAGACGTGTATTTTTAGGTGTTAAAATCACTACTCGTGCAGCTGTCGTGGAGGTTCTGGATCTTTTGAGTGTTTAATGGTACAGCTTTGTCAAAAGCATTTGCTTTTTTTTTTTTCCTACCACAATCAAATTATACTCTCCTACCTCAGATGTTTGCTTCCACGAGTGAAACAGTTAGATAAGAACAGCTTGTCTGGGTGAAAGACTCCCATTGCCTTTATGAGCAGGTTGCAACTTGAATCAGTCCGGTGACCTAATTCTGTAGTCTCCTTCCTGTGGATTGCTCTATGTGTTCTCTCAGGTACAGTGGCATAACTTGCTTAGCTTTGAATATTGAACGTACCCTTTTCTGAAGTCCAAGTACAAGGATGCTGCAGGCATTATGACTGGACCCATGGTGCTCCCTGCGTGAAAAGCTGTTTGTGCAGAAGTCACTTGTTTTGACTTACCTTGGTGCTACTGAAATATTGTCTCTTGCCATTTTGTTCAGCCACAGCTTAGTGGAACAAGGCAACACCTACCTTCAAAGTGATTGCTTGCAAGCATTTAATTCAAGTGCCTTTTGGCAGCTTTTGAGTAGTTTTATCCTATTTCTGTTTCTTAATCCAGTGCCTTTCTGATTTATCCAGCTGCTGTTTTGCTCTTCCTCAAAATCTGACTAGGGCCTGCTCAGGCATCTTAATGTGGAATGCCCCTGGTACGTAAGGAATGTGGCTTCATCCCTCTCTTGCCAGTCAAAACACTGGTGTCCAGAGTACAAATGAAAAGTGAATTGATGTTTGTTTGTTTTCAGTTAGGCTGTTTTAACTTCATGATTAGAAAGTGCTTTATTTATCAACTGGAGATACTGTAAGTATAGGGAGCCAGCTGATTATTTGTATCATGAGGCTGGAAAAGCTCTGTATGTACCCATGGCTGTAAGCTTGGACTGGGATTCCCTGTGCCTGGGCTCTGGTCTCTTGTCACTAGCCCTGCGTGGACTTGATTTTCATAGTACTACCAAAGCTGAGTCATCAAAACAAAGGTAGTTGATTTAAACACCCAAGCCTAAAATTTATTTTTTAGTTGCCTTTTATCAGCTGGGATGTACTGAGCTAACATTTCAGACCCTTTAAGCCTCCAGAGAAAACCCCAATTTTATTTAGAAGTTGCTGGAGGGCTGAGGGTTCAGGAACAGTGCAAAGGTGCAAGAGTCCAGGAACTTCACACTGTGAGAACTGGTAGCAGAGCGTCATCCCTGTGTAGTTCCCCCTTCCTTTTGTGCATGTTTCCTACCTAGGTGGTAAGCTGTCTGCAATGGGAATCCTCTGCTTCAGCATCCTTTGGAGAGGCCTTTGGCTTCCAGGTGCTGTTACACAAGTCTAGAATGTGGTGGGAGCTCTGGTGTTTTCTTACTATTCAGGATGATGTCTTCAATCAGAACTTGACCTCCTCAAGACTGGTTGCAGGTTCAGACTGTCCTGTATAATAAGCAGGGGGAAGTAAAGACTGAATTTGGGGCTCTGCATTGGCAGAGAGCCTGGCTGATGGCTAAAGGTGCCTGATTTAAATGCATAAAGTATGAGTATCTGCCTTAAAATCTCTTGGCTGCTGTCAGAGTACTCCACATAGATGTTTAAGAGTAATAGCTTTAAACTGATTTACAGATTATAAACTAGGAATCCCAACAACCAAACTTTCACTAAGCTTTTTATTTTCATGTGTCCAACTTGACTTCTCACGTTGAAGTGGGTGTGAAGTCTGGGGGTCTGGTAATCGTCTGCAGCTCCAAATTGTTGTCCTAGTGAACTGTGTTTTGTTTTAACCTTTAATCTTCTTATATTTTGTTGTGGCTGTAGTTTTTTTTAAGCATTGCAAACTGAAATTTTACTGCAGCTGGGTTTTGAGTTAAAACATTGTGAAATACAGGATTTCACTATGCTCCACCCACACAGTGTTTTACTTGAGTATGAAGCAGTGTTGCCTTTGCCAAAACAAGTTTGGCTATAATGTAGATCTGGGGACACTGAAGCTTCAATACTAGCTCTGAAGAGCCAGTGTGGTGCTTGTCTTTGTTAAAAGAATTACACGTGTAGCAAGTAACATGCCAACGGTGTTAGAAAGCTCTTCTTAGAAGGACCTGCTCTGGGAATTAAATTGCGACTGGTTGAAAGTATTTATTACTGTTAAGAAAATACCAATGAAATTTGCTTTTTTTCCTGATCACTTAAGCTTGGCTAGTAAATAACAATCATAAACTGTAAAACAAGGCCACTTAGAAACCAACGTGACTGAAGGTTATTTTTTTTTTTTCTTGGGTAAAAGTTCCTATAAGTAAGGTTACTGTTTCTTGGGAAAGCACAGTTTGTGGAGTAAGTTTCTACTACTAGGTTGTTACAGCTACGAAAAGTAGAATCAAGACTTCAAAGCTCAGAACAGTCTTTGATGTTACATTAGCTGCCGTTTCATTAACTGTAATCAGTATTAAATCTAGTTACATGGCAGAAGAAAAATGAATGTCAAATAATGGGTATGTAAAGATGTCAGACCACGATGCTCTTGATCCTCTTCCCCTGTGTAGAAGATCTTGTCAAAAGGGATTCGGTAAGGCCCAGTGACTTGTCCCAGTTCCGTTAAAGTAGGATCCAGAGTGGCAGTGGACACTGATGGCCCGGTTCTTCTGTTGTTATTCCTTTAAGTTGTGACAGAGGAAGATGAAACAATGCTGCTGTTGCACTTGATTTTTTTGTGTTAACAGCATCTAGCTATTTGCTCATCTAAAGCTGTAGTAAGGTATCGTAAAAAATTTATCTATGCCTCAGAAATTAATAGAGCTTACAAGCAATGTGTACCCAAGGCTGCAAATTCTGTTTGATTTTAAAACTTAGCTTTGCTTCAAGTCTTGCTTGCCTTTTCATTTTGAAGTAAAATTCCAAGAGCAGCTGTTGTGTCACCAAGCATGGAACTTGATTAAATTTGGGTTGCCATCGTTCGCAGTTTATCTTTGGGTGGAGGGGTGGGTGCTGCCCATTGATCTTGTTTAATCTTTGAGAGTTGTCTCGGTGGTTGGTCAGCTTTGATCTAGGAATAACAAGACAGGGAGATTGGAGCCTTAAGCAAACAGCCAGTTTACAAGGAAGCTGGAGTAGAGGCAGGTCAAGCTGTAGAGCCGTACTCTGGACGAGGGAGTCACAAACTCCCCCGGGGTATCTGCCATCTGCTCTGAACTCTTCAAAGATATGAGACAGTTGGGCAGGGAAGGATGGAGCCAAGAGAGTGTGAAGAGAATGGGGCCAGACTTGTCAGTGGTGCCCAGTTACAGGACAAGGGGCAATAGGCACAAACTGGAACCCAGGAGGCTCCACCTGACCACGAGGAGAAAGTTCCTTGGTGTGAGGATGTTGGAGCCTGTCACAAGGCTGCCCAGAGAGGTTGTGGAGTCTCCTTCTCTGGAGAGATTCCAAATCCACCTGAACACTGCAATCCTGGGCCCCCTGCTCTGGGTGACCCTGCTGGAGCAGTGGGGTTGGATCAGATGATCTCCAGAGGTCCTTTCCAACCCCCACTCTAC
>JANIJG010024956.1:0-20748 GCA_024611175.1 Megaceryle torquata | reverse complement strand
ACCGGCTGATGGCTCACATAAAAGCAATGTCAACCAAAAACTATGAGTTTATAAAAGGGAACAAACCCTCAACAGTGCAAATAATTTTAAAAGTATAATGCTATTTCTGATATTTCTGATTGTATATTTTTGTAATCTTGATTACATATTTTTAACAGCTTTTTTTTCACATGCACTGTCTCAGATTTAAATATATACCTCCTGGGTTTGTTGGTTTTGGTTTGGTTTTTATTTGTGGGGTGGGGGTTTGTTTGTTTGGTTGGTTTGTTGTTTGTTTGGGTTTTTTTCAGAAGTATATTTATGCCTCTCCTCAGTCACCGCTGTTTGCATCTGAACAGTGGACTTTCAGCTTTATAGCATAAATACACATTCCACTACAGCTATACTGGTATAATTATCACAGATGGCAACAGAAATAAGTGTTTATCTCGGTGGACCAGGTGCTTGAGAAAGATACATAGCACAATACACCAGTGGATTATATGTTTATGAGTAAACACATTTCACAGAGAACATAGATGACTACTTAAATGAAGGAGCCTGTTTCTTGAAGGCATAGTGTCTAATTGATTGAGAGGTGAATTATGGATCCAATATGTTACGGACTACAGCAGCCTCTATTTTAAGGGGAAGAAGTTTTAGCTTATAAAGACAGTGAAATGTAAAATGAACAAAAAATTACCTGTGAAACATGATCTTTAATTTTGGTGCTCTAATATTGCAAGCTTATAAATTAATTGTTGGCTTTCATCGGTTGATAGGTTTGTTCCCTTCCCCCTATCTCCACCTTGTCTACCTACAACAAAGTATATGTATAAAGGATTCAATATGTTTGTAATAACACAGATATTTCATCAGGAATTCTGTCTCTCTTGAATAGAGGTTCACTCAGAAAAATAGACTAGACATATTCTTACATGTATGTGAAATACTCTTAAAATTTCCCTTCTACCATTCCTCAACTCTTTTAAGACATAAAGTGATACATGAGGTTATAGAGAACAAATTTCACGAAACGTACTTCCCAAGCAACATGACTACATTGGCAAAACTCAGATGGCTGTTATTTTTATTTCTGTGCCAGATAGTGATAAGCATACTATGTAATACATTTTTTACTCTCAAAATTAATTCCATAAGGGAGGAAATGCCAAATGGAAATGTGCATAAAAAAGAGGTTTTGTTTGTTCACTAATAGCTCGATTACATCTGATAACATCTCCCACAAGTAGCGCAATCTGGAAGTGTAGTATCTTTTGCTAAGTTATTGTGCCTTTCTTACCTAATATGTTTCCCCTGGAAGAAAATAACAACTGCTAGGTTGTTTTTTCTTCAAGTATGGGAAATTACAAGAACAATTCAGTAAAAAAAAAAATATTGTGAAAAGTTTTGGTCCTAGTCTCCCTAAAATTGTGAGTCAGAATAAATATTTTATATGTTATAGCTAAAATGTAGAAAATTATTGCCCACTATTGTTTGTTGAGATTTTAAAGTAGTTTACGTTATTGTGTAACTGTTACCTTTAAATAATGTGGAACACTATGCTGTAATGTTTCCTCATTATGAGTTTAAGTCTTAATAACTGAACTGGAGCTTATTGTAAAGTTTTGGTAAGGTAAGGTAATAATGACTGCAACACCTTTCCATAATTTTCTGCTCCTGCATGTTGCCTGACTACCTGATGTCTAGAAACACTTGGGGTGATTTATGGTATCTGTTACTTAACAAAATGATGCCATGGAAGGCTTTAGATGCTGTGGAAGTGTAAAACAATAGTAGAGCTTTGCATTTGTGTGGGGATTTTTTTTTTCTACCTGTCACACAGAGGTAAAGAGAGAAAATAGATCTATCATTAGTGGCTCCTCATGGGCACTTTGAAAGCAGTGAATCCATTCTTATGCTATTTTGGAAGTGGTTAGGCAACAGCGCATGACAGACTTGGACTCCCATAGTTTCATCATATGCGTAACAGTTTTGTTGTAGTTTAATAGGGATTTACATGTATCACTTGAAGTCAGATTCCTACATTATTGAAAACCATATGATACCTACCTGTTTTTAATGTGAAAAGAGGAGGTCTAGTCTCAGGTCTAGCAAAACCGTATTCTTGTATTCTCTGAAGCATCCTCCTTGTTTCTGTGCTAAGACTGTCTGAATTTACTTTTCTTGATTTTCCATTGGGACTACTGCTATATTTTTCTTGATTAATGATCTTTCTCTCAGAACAAGACTTTCAGATATTCTACTTTCATTCTGTTTTTTTCTTAACTTTGCCACAGATTACAGGATTAACACTTCACTCTATTGCAGAAATGTTAAACTAAATACTCCTGACAGGTAAGACTCCTTCAGGAAGAACCAACTCTGACAATCTAAAACTTAAACCACTTCAAACCAGGACATAAACCACCATAAGTAACAATAGATTTAATGATGATGTAGGTGTACTGTTTTATAACACCTCAGAATCTTGTTTTCTGCTTTTTAATTTTCAGCCTTTTTATCTGTGGATCAGGTATTACCCTGTAGCCTGTGGAAAACCACATATGTAAGCAGATTTGCTCTGAAGGAAGTTACAGCCTGTGAAAAAGACTCATATTGCAGAAGGGAAAAAGTGTTAAGAGGAAGGAGGAGAAGAGATGAACAACTATGGACTGACCACAGCTGCCTGTTCCCTATCTGCCTGTGTTACTGTGGGGGTAGTTAGCGGGGGGGGGGGTGGAGAAGTTGGGAATAACAGAGTGAAGTTGAGACTGGGAAGAAGGTTGGGGGGCATGGAAAGAAAGTTAGATTTTGTCTGCATTTCTTATTATCCAATCAAACTGAGAATACATGAAGTTAATTTTCCCCAAGTCAAGTCTGTTTTGGTTGTCATGGTAATTGGTAAGTGGTCTCCCTGTCTGTATCTTGACCCATGAGATTTTCCATCATATTTTCTCCCATCCCTATTTTCTTCTCCTGTTGAGGAGGAAGTGTGGAGAGCAGTTGGGTGGGCATCCATCTCCCAGACAGGGACAACCCACCACAGTTCCTGTATTCTGTGTCTTCTAGATCCCAGCATTTATGTTATTTCTATTACTTGTGTTTGAAATTAACAAAAGCTTTTGTTCAAGGAATAGTTGAAAATAAGCAAAATACAATATATTAACCTCATCATAACACAATATATAATCAGTTCCTATTGGTTATCTGTGACTAGAGAGAGTAATATTTATCTAAAGTAAATTTTAAAGGAAAAAATAGTTAGACAGTAGATTTCAAGTGCTTTTTGTTCATCTAGGAATAAAGTAGACCTATTTAAATTAAAAACAAAACAAACAAAAACCAACCAAACAAACAAAAGCAACCCCACCAAAAAAAAAAAACCTGTAAGAAGGCTAAGAAGTGCTTAGTTGGGAAAAAAATTAAAACAACAAAAAAAAAAAAAAAAAAAAAGCTCTAAGAAAATAAGTAAGGGCAACTAAAGACTCTTGAGTTCAATTAAGTTGAGATATTTCAAGACATTATTTGGTATCCAAGGGTTAATTACTGACAGATTTGATTATATACTGCAAGGAAATTGTTAAATTGGGGGCAGGAAAATGAGTCATCTTGTTATCTGCACTTCAAGAATAGCTGCTCTCATGATGGTGATGAATATTTTTGTGCCACTGAATAAACACAAAATAAGATTCAACGATTAAAACAAAACATGGGCCAAGGGAAATAAAACAAATACCATGTATAAGGGGCAAACACTGGTGAAACAGGATACATTGTGCTTAGATAGTATGTGAGGCTGAACTGGAATGGGCTCCCCAGAGAGGTTGTGGAGTCTCCTTCTCTGGAGATTTTCAAAACCTGCCTGGCTGCGTTCCTTTATGACCTTTGCTAGATTATATGATCCTGATCTGTCAGGGTGGTTGGACTTCCACCAAGGTCCCTTCCAACCCCTGACATCCTCTGATCCTGTGATAATCAATGCAACCATGAAATATATAGAAAATTAAATGCACAAAGACCTTCTAATAGGAGTTAAAAATGCATGCTATAGTTGTATTTTTTATAGGTATTTTTATAATTATAGTTATAAAATTATGTATGTAAACTATCTCTACCAGGAGACTCCTTTAATCATGTCTTCCAATAGATCATTGCTAACATGATGCTTACATTAATTTACATTTGTTTCCTCCACTCCACTGTCAGTAAAATCAATTTTGGAATTTACTTTTATTCTAATTTCCCATTAAAAGATACATTTATTTTTCCTCTTCATAAGGACCCTTGCTATTATTAAACCTTCTTTTGCTTCAAAGAAACAATTAAAATGACCCTTACTTAAGTTAAAATGATGGAACATCGTCTCAACAATCTGAAACAAAACCTTGATGAATGTCAACAGATCAAGAAAGATGCATTGTGGCTGTGTTTAAAAGAAGTAGAATGAAAAGGCATAGGGCCAAATATGTCTCTGAGGGCTTCTTTATAATGAGATAAGGAATCAGAACAGTGATTACCGTAATTCAGATAAAAATACTTTCCAGGATTCCAGGAAGTTTACATAAACTGCATTAGCAGCAGCAATTAAAATTCAAAATCCACTATTCAGTTCTCTCATAATTTGCCTTACCCAAAATTCTTACTAAAAATCAAAGACATATTCTGCAAGTGATTAGTTGCTATCTTGGTCTCATTCAGCTTCAAAAGATACTGAAACCATAGCATTCTGCCTTCCTGTCTTTGCAGCATAAATAAATACAATTCCAAAATGTTCCATGGAGAGTCTATCAATATCCAAGTACCTTATCATTATGTGTTCCTGATATGGATAGCATGCCATGGTTCACTTATAATTTTGTTCTTTCCCTCTTCCTATACACTGTTAGCCAGTTATGCTTCAGTACAGCAAGACAATAAAGCATAAACTGTCAGATTTTGGGGTGACTTAAACCTCCGGTCTGAAGGTGACTTTGTTCTTTTGAGTTGGATGTGCCTGAAGGTAGACAGTTATAATTTCAGGTAATAGTCTGATACTGAAAGAGGACAATAAGTAACATTAAGTTATCACACTTCAGAATTTTTACAGCAAGGGAAAACAATCATGAAACTGCAATTACATGCATGTCTCACCAAATTTCTATTTTCTTCAAGGGTATATTTCTTGCTCCTTCTTCAAAATATCTCCTGCATGCTGCAGAAAAACAACAAAAAAGGAAGTGTTCCTGAATAAGCAAATTGCTGAGATTTATAGAAATATACTAAATTGAATGTATGAAAAATATCGTTACTTGCAGTTTACTTTTTATGACTTTTTTTTGTGTAAATTAATTTTCATTAATACTGAAAAGAAAAAAAAAAACCTTTCAGAGAAATAAAGCTCTCTCATAAACTTTCTTCTTTTTATTTGAAACTTTCTCCATATATGTTAAAAACACCTGCCCAAACAGTGCATCCTATTGCTGTTCTGCACTGTTGTGCTATAGGCTTTTTCTTCCATCCCAGATGCAACTACTGAAACCAAGTGAAAACTCACCCTTGCTTAAATTCTGTAACCCAAAAAAGGATCAAAAACACCACACAACAAAACCAACCAGAAAAAATCACAGATAGTACAGGTTTGCTTAATCCATTTGTCTCAGTGCTGTTATGACAAAAGTTTTTCTGATTTTTTCATTAAACTTATGGCTTGGCTTCAGGTTGCTGAAAGTGAATTTTAAGTAACAGTCTCTGGGAACACACAGGAAAAAGTGGAAGAAATAAAGGAAAAAAACCCCATAACAGTGGACTTCTGTGGATTTAAAAAGCCTTTCTCTTTGCTATTACTCATTTGGGGATTAACTCCTTAGGTGGTCACCTAGAATCTGTAAATTGGCAGCACTAATAGCATCTGACATTGTCTTAAGTGATCAGTGGGCAGGTAAAGAAGGAATCTACTTCTCATCTTTGGTCATCTTGTGTCACTACAGATCTCACTGTACTGGATTTGTACAAGGACCAAGACTCATATTTCTCTTACTCACCTTTTTCATACTGGTCATCTTCTCCAGTATGTTTTATTCAGCTTATGAGTTAGTATTACCAGACCTCACTGGTTAGGTGTTGTAGGCAAAATACGTTGTTATCCTGTCTTTCATTTTTTTATTGAATAAGAATATGTTGGAAGATAGACATATTCTGTGTGTCTGTTTAGCTTTAGGAATTCTGAATAAAACCCAAAGGCCAGGTGCAAAATAAGATCTATTTCTTACTAGTTATGTCATTATTTTAGGTCTGAAAGTATTACAAAACAAAAAGAATAATGCCCACTACCAAAAACAAAACAAAACAAACAAACAAAAAAACCCCAAAAAACCAAAAAAAATCACCACAAACAACCCCCCCCAAACCAACACACAAACCAACCCTAACTAATATGATACTTATCTTATTATAAGAACTACTGAATGTAAATGCAGATATAAATAATATAAATGCATGCTTCTGTTTCTCGGTATATTTTTTTGTACCTTGCCTTCTTTTTTTTATACTAGATTTTCTTTCTTTCAAGGTTTTCTCCTTCTCTCATCCCCTCACTGACTAAAGTAGAATCCTTTTGTCTATGTAGGTTTTCTTGGTTTGATTGCTCTGATTTTTACACCTGTCTGGGATTGTTGCCGTTCTGCCCAGAGCCCTTGCATAGCATGCTCAGACAGCAGTTTCTGTCTGTGAGCCTTTTCCCATAATCTCTAGTCTCTAAAAGCAGCTAGTACCTTCTCAAGGATCAGATGAAGAAACGATTGTAAGTAGGGGAATAGTATTTTACTTCTCCCTGGAGCATGATTGCTATGATCAGCTAGGTCTGCCTGAATGTTCAAGTGCGTGATGCATCTGTTGCCTAAAAAAAAACCCACAAACACAAAAAAACAAAAACCAAAACAACAACAACAACAAAACTGTTCAACCCTGGGTACCCTTTGGCAAAGCAACAAAAACTGTGAAGAGCTTTGTAAATGTCAAGCTCAGGTGCGGAGGTGTCTCATTCTCCATTCACATACCACTACAAGAGGCTTGAAATCAAGTGTATGAGAATCTTTACAACCATGTGTGTGTTTGTGGGGGGTGTGTGTGTAGTATTTGTGTGCCTTTATCTCTCTCTGAGATGATTTGTAAAGTAGTCCTTTGTAAAGCAGACTTGCTAGGTGTTCTGTAGACATTGGTTAAGATACAGCTACAGAAACCATTATGTTTGAAAGGCTAAATAATCCATATAACAAATGATTTAACTGTTTTAAATAAAAAGCATTATATAGGTTTTCTTTAGTATTGGAAACAGAAAGATAGTATCTCTAAGCACAGGCTTTTACTAATATGTATTTTGGTCTAATTACAGAAATTATATTACTCTATGCAACCTATAAAGGAGCAGCAGCAGTTAGTGCTGGTATCAATCATCAGTGGCATGAAATTTAACAAGAACAAATGCACCTGGAATGGAGTAATGCTGGGCACAAGGCTAAACTGGGAGAAGAGTGGCTGAAGAGCAGCCTTGAAGAAAGGGATCTGGGAGTGCTGGTTGATGGAAGGCTCAGTATGAGTCAGCAGTGTGCCCTGGCAACAAAGAGGACAAACTGTATCCTGGGCTGCATCAAACACGGTAGAAACAGATGGTCAAAATAGGTGATTATTCTGATGTATTCAGAATAATCCATATATTGGTGTGGCCTCACCTCGAGTACTGTGTGCAGTTCTGGGCCCCACGATTAAAAAATTATAAGGTACTTGAATGCAACTCAAAGGCTGAATCATATATGCCTTTTACTTGTTGCCCCAATGCACTTATTTATGTCTATAAAAAAATGCACGAGAAAAAGTTATTGTAGGCAAAAAAGCTGACACGAGTCCATTACGTTACAAAATATAAAGAACATTTTTCAATGAGTTTCAAGTCTATTGTTCATTTCAAACAGCATGGAATTGCTTTTCTGTTTATCCCATTAAATTCTGACTGTATCTTAATATCAACTTTTTTCCCCGAGATCAAAATTTTTCTCCTGAATGATTCTCAGTTACTAATTTGGTCATGGTTAGAATCCAACTGGGATCCTTTGGAAAAAAATGAAGAATAAATTAAGGTAGAAAGCTGAAAGGTGCTTGCTCTTTCTACAGGAACCTTTGATGAGGAAAAAAAAAAATTTATTTTAAGTGAGTTTAATCATGGTTAAATAATGCTGGACCACCAGAATATTTGTTTAATTGAATAGAGACATAGAATGTAGCAGAGGTAATTTGTCAGGCTAAGGAAATTTAGGTGTGATTTAATTTTCTTCACACACAAAAATCTACATCTTCTGCAGTGAATGTTAAGCACATTATTTATCCTCTTGGCATTAGTGTTACCTGTATTATCATGTGAACTAAGTCAATAAAATATGCTGTTTAGATCATTTCACAGGAAGAAGCTGAGCTCTGCAAGAAGGATGATTATTTGTATTTTTCTTTGCCTTTCAAGGATACCACACCACTGGAGGGTAAGTTTGCTTTCATGTGTTACATTACTTCTTTAAAGAAAAGTCTAACCTTTGCAAAGTATGGAAGTCCCAGTGATGGAATATAAATCTAAAATCACTGAAAGAAGTTTAGGAAGAAATTTGAAACTCCACATTTTTAATAGAATAAAACTTCTAAAACTTCTAAACTGGTCTGAAAACGTGATCAAAGTGTTTCTAAACTCTAAATAGCTTCTCACTCTCTAAAATTTACACAAAAAGATCATAGGTAATTCTGGAAGATATCAGTAACAGAAAGATCATTTTGGCATACCCTGGCAAGAGACTAAAAAGTAAATGCCACTGAACCTAAATTCTTCAGATACAGAAGTAGCCCTTGTTGGTTATGACTGAAAAATTTGCCTAAAACAGAGTGAAGAAGCTTGTACTATGAGGATAGCAACTTCAGGTTATGGTGCTGTCAATCCGATACCTCATGAGAGCAACACAGGCACTCAAAACTGAACTCATTGCTGGTTTTTGTTCTCTGACAAAGTTCAATGGTAACTGTATTTATTCCTCATTTCTCATGGTTCCTTTGCCTCATGAAAATATAGCATGAAGGCCTAAGTAATATAGAAGCAGTTCTTTAAGTACTCATCTTACCAGTGTATACCCCGAAGTGTGTAAAGGAAGAAAAAGAAGCAAACTGTAGTCAGCAGAATTACATGCTTCTGAATGTGTAACGTGGGTTAGCTTCTTCTCTTCCCTGTTTGGGAAGACTTCAGTCTAGGATTTTCCTTAATTAGCTCTGTGCCTTTGTGGGGAGAATGGACTTCGGCAACTCCACAGCAGTTATAAGGCAAAGACCTTTATTACTGGTACATCCCTTGGTTATACAGAGCAAGCTTCACTGATCACGCACACCAGCAACAATGATGATTGGATACATGCAATAGCCCACACTGTTCATGCACCTAAATCTACTACATGATTGGCTGTCATCTAACTTGCCCAGTACCCCCATGTCCTGTTTTTCTCTACTTTGCTCTGATTTATCTTCTTGCTTCATTGCCTTATCTCCACCGTTCTTCCTTCACTCTCTTTCCATGGTTCAAGGACAGTTCCTGGTAAGTGTCCATTTACTTCCAACCAAGATCCCACATGTGCCAGCTTCATCAGTTTATCACAGCCAATACTGCATCATTAAAAATTACTTCTTAAGCATTAAAAAAGGAACAGAAATACAAGAAAGGTTTTTCAACCAAAAAATGCAGGATTATGTATCTTCTCACATATAAGGTTTGCCACAGATTCCACACACAAAAAGCTTTCATGAATCTTATTTTTTTATCTTCTTTAATCCAGTTCAGCCTAAGTGTAGAGATACTGCTTTAGCAGCAGGATGTCACCTACACCTTTGCTGTCTTTACAGTCCCTCAGCAGTTCTGCAAAATATATGATATGGAATAATTTTCATTTCAGAGGCATTCATACAAGTATTTTCCTCTTTTGATCAATGAAAAATTTTGAAGTCAGTATAGTTACTCTAAATCTATGTGGACATAGTAAGGAATATAATTTGGCACATTGTCTGGATACATTTAATGCTTTTTATAATGCTTAGTAAAAAGATCTTAGTACCCTAAGGAGATCCTAAATAGACTGACAAACCAAGGATTCCACCAAATACATTACATGAGATGAATGATGAAAAGTGGAAACTGTTGAACATATAATAAATGTTAGACCTATCATATTGATTTACTCATAATTTTAGTGCTAACATAGCCAATGCTTCTAGTGTCTAATAACAGAAAAAAAGACCTGAAAAATGCATGGATAAATGCTAAGAAAAATTAAAAGCCATGAGCGCGTTAAAAATTGTACTTTGATTTCGTTTTTTGAAGGACTGTGAAGGTAAGGAGTTCTGTCTAAAAGAGCAGAAAATATTATGTAAAGGATTGTAAATGAAGTCTTGTGTTTAAGGAGAAGCCTAGAATGTGACACCAAAGTGAGTTTAAAAGGATTTGAGTATTTAAGTAATAACTGACTTATAATGGACACAGAAGGAGAAAGCCTTTCGATCAAAGGGTCAGGAATAAGGGGTCAGGAATTATGAATAAGGAAAAAAGGAGAACTAGGGCCAAAAGAGGGAGAGCTGAAGTATTAAGAGAAAAGGAGTGAAGTTCATGATAGACATATCAGTGCCATTGTTATGCCTCAGTTGTTTCCTGAATGACTACTCCTTCCTGAAAACACAAATTAAAAAGAAAGGCTAGATTTTTGGAGATGTTTGAATGGGAAAATGGCAGGATTTAGTAACAGGCTGAATGCAAGAGATAAAGGATAGAGAAGTGTCTAGTATAATAATAAGTTACCTGTTTAGGGGATGAGAGGGATTGCAGGCTTATGTGAAATGATGGAAAAGGATGCCAAGGCAAGGACAAAAGTGAAATGGTTATTATTTGCTTCCATCCTCTAAAAGTCTTTATTTCTGATATAAAGGCATGAAAAATCCACAGTAGTTTTCAGAAGTGAAATTCAAGATGTGACAAGCATTGAACAAATACAAAATTTAAGGTGAAAGAGGATGTTCAAAACTTACATATAAACATTTGATTCTGGCCATGTGCAAGCTGTCTTACATGACAGTAGGAGGGATTAAATTACCTGATCATGGATATTACTAGATGTCAGACAACTTTCCTTTAAATTACAGGCTTAATTACAAGGTGTTGATTCAAGCAACTTAAATGTGTTTAAAAATAAACAGTGGTGAAACAGTGGAAGAATAGTGCAACTATTTTAAAAAACACACATGTAGAATCCTTTTTCTTCTCTGATTCCTTGTTCATTATTTTCTACCCTTTTCATGTAAGAACTCTGTATGTTAGAAGCAGAAGAAAGTACTTAAAGCAGTGTACCATCATCTTCATTCCATGATAGGTCTTAATCTTAACTGCAGTGCATCAGATCAATTATAGCAGATAATGGAAAAAATCCGTAGTTCTTCTGAATAGTTTTTCTTTCCCACTCCCTTTTTTTTTTTTTTTTAATTTAGCCTTTTATGGTTCCTATTCTCTGCTGTTAATGGGATCAAGTCAGATTTAATTCCACTAGGACTGTAGCACTAGTGTCATCACCCTATAAGCTCTTAAATCCTTCTGAAACCTTCAGTTGCTTTTCTGAGTGGCAGAGCCTCTTTCTGGAGTCCCTCATGCTGAAAAATATGTGCTGGGGTTTGATCAAAGTTGTCTCTTTGCCTTCTTTAAACTATTATGCATGTATGTTGGATGAATGTGTAAAACCAGTCTTGTAGGGAACACGATTTTCCCTTGACTATATGGAAGATGATCATCAGTTCCATGTTTTTCAGCCTTCTACCAAACAAGAATTGTTGAAACTCCAGGGGAATATTAATTCATTTTGACACTTTATTAAATAAAATTATCATCTTTCAAGTTATTTTTTGTTTTTAAAGCTACTTCAGAATTTTAAATAGATAAAATTTTAATCAAGCACACAATAGACCTTTAAGTAGACAAAGATGCATTTCTGGCTTGTCACATGAGAATGTCTTTATCTTAGCACTAGCAAAACACTTGTGTCAAATTTTTAATTTTTATTTACAAAAAAAGAATTTGTACTTCACTGCAATTCTTTCATGCTGCTTCTTATTGCTGTCCTCAGTTTGAGAATATTTACTCATAAGAAACTGCAGGTTAGGAAATATTTGATTTCTCTGGTATATGTGGTTTCTACTGGAGTATGTTATCAGGAAGGAGAATTTCCATTCTAAAAAGAAAAAAAGTATATTGTGCCTATTTTGAAGTGGAGCAGAAGGCCAAAGTCACCATCAAAGAGCAATAAGGAATTCTCAGCATTGAGAAGGACCAGAAGAGGTTTTTGGTTTGGTTTGGTTTGGTTGTTTGTGGGGTTTTTTAGTCTTGTTTATATATTTGTTCTCAGAAATATTTGGCATATATGCACTACTATTGTCAAGGTTTAGGGTCAGGGCCATCCTCATTATAACAGATGCTCTCTGTTAACCCCTCTCCCTCCCAAAAGGGGAAGAGAAAGAGAATAAAGTAGAGCGACTTACTGATTAGAAAACTAAAACAAATTTAATAATAATAATATAGGATATATACAAATATATGCACAATCAGTATCAAAAACAACCCCCTTGGTGGCATTCATGTCATTGTCAACACTAATGCAGAGATTTCTGCTGGGACTAGGAAAGTCCCCCACTGGACTCAGGGGCATATGGGAACTGGATTCAGGAACTGGATTATGGAACTGGATTCAGGAACATGCAGGATTGAAGGAATGGAACTGAAGACAGAATAGACAGAGTATTCCTCAAATACTGGACATTTAAGGATAGATCCTGACCCTTGTTCCTCAGCTTTATGACTAATATGATATATGTGGGACTGAATATCTCATTGGTCAATTTAGGGTCACCCATCTTGGCTGCTTCTCCCCACAGGTGTGGCCTTTTACTTTCTGCGCCCCCTAATGTGGTACAAAAGATTTACCAATGGCATTGGTCTGCACACCAAACTCTAAATGTGGAGCGTTATCACTGCTAGAAGCACTGTCTGAGAAAATCTGCCATTGAATTCAGAAAGTACAGTTAGTTAGAATAGACTGAGCTGAAAAGTAAAATCACTCAACAGAATTGTTCTGTTCTAACTCAAACCAGGACAACTATGCATATAACCTGAATAATCATTTTATATTTCAGGTAATGCTAAGGGAAATTGAACACTACTAGATAAGAACTGGCTGACTTCAAAACCATCAAAACAAAGTTGCCTTTACTGTCAAATTTATTCAAAATTTAGATAGCTCCATGAAATGTTTCAAAATTAAAAATATATAATATTTCTGTGAGGTTAAGTTATCTGCCAAGGAGTGACAACCTGATTAGGTAATAATTTATTGAAATAAAATGGACTTCAGGAAGACCACTTTTGCTTAATACTATGAATATTCTCAGTTGAATGTCTATTCTATTTGATAAAACTTGTAAGGATATTTTTTCTCTTTTTTTTTTTTTTTCTCTAACACATATGCTTTTGGCCTAGTTGTTTGTTTGTTTGTTTTTTTTTCCAAAAGTTGTTTATGGCTACTAATTATCATTCTGTGTGTAAAGTTGTTTTTTTTTCCCAGCTTTGTGTATTGACTTCTGATTTATGTCGTGATATACCTACGTCATTGTAAGTCATGCCTACATCTAAATTTTTGCATGTAAAATCAGATCTGATTAAATGAGCTGTTGTTTGGTGTGTTAATTTCCTGTAGTAAACAATACTTTGAAGAATCTCATAAAACAAACCAGAAAATTTTAAATGGAAGGAAGTGAGGGAGAAACTGTGAGAGGAATTTGTGCCTTTTGGCAAGAATTTTTGCTGCTCAGTGTCAATGGCACAGCGTGGACAAGACTACAGGCATGAGGATGGGGCTGGGCAAGACTGGGATGTGATCCTCCCCGAGGGGGTCAGGATCAGCCCTGATGAGGGGAAACAGGGTCAGACACAGCCTTGAGATGGCTGGTCAAAGCCATGCAGATGGATGTGAGGGAGCTGGGAAGAGCTAGTAGGGTCTATCAGTTCCCTTAGGGCCATTAAGTCTGTTCTATGATAAAAATTTGAACTGAAAAAAAAAACCCAAACAATAATATTCCAAATTTCATTAGGTTTTGGAAAGTTTCCTCCCACTATATCTAATTTTATTCTCCTTGTAAGCCTGAATGTTGCTGATTGCATAGGTATACTATAATTTAGCCTGTAAAACTGTCAGAGCAAACAAAATCTGCTGTAGTTTTAACCTCTAAAGCAATAGAAGCAAACCATACATTATTCACTTAGGTATAACTTTTTAGAACATAGACCTTTTCTACAGCATCTAAGATGATTTTTTTTTTTCTCTAGAAATGACTAATGTCTCCTGTGTCTGCTTAATAAACATACCATATCTAAACAGCCTCCCTTCTGGGTGTTTCAACATACCTTCTTTTAGTTCAGGTGAAAACAGGAAGCTCAGGGTTGTGGGAAGTAACAAACAATGATAGAATTTTATAATACAAAAAAAAATATCTTATTTCTTTTTGATCGTAAGACTTATTTCTCTTTCACCACCACAAATCATCTTTCTCCAGTGTTTCTTCTTAAATTCATATTGAGTAGGTCTTCTGCTGGATCTTGTTTTTTGTTAGGCCCAGAAGGCACAGAATGACTTAAATAGACCCTACATTCACCTCAGTTGTTACAACCACATCACAGACTTCAGGAAAAGAAACGATCAACAATTTTTTTTCAAAAATTCTGAAGACTCGGTTTGACCTGTTTCAAAGACATATGTCATTTTTGCCACAGAGTTTTAATTGACATTTAAAAAGGAAAGGGGGGTTTGAGCTTTTTCTTCTATTAATGACAACCAAGTCACTTCTTTTTGTTTGGTTTGTTAAACAAAATAAACAATGTTTTTTATTGGGTTGACCAAATAATTTTGTTCTATGTTTGGTTTTGACTTCTTGGCCTGGTAAGGTATTTCATATTATTTTAAAGGGAAATTGATTCTTTAGCATTACCATTAGAAACAAACTGAAAAAATAGTGACTTGTAAAGATTACTTCTTGAAATGCATTTTGTCCTGGGTTTGGCTAGGATAAGATTAATATTCACCAGAAGCTGGGATGGGGGGACACAGCCAGGATAGCCAACTGAACCAGCCAATGGGTTATTGGACACCATACTGACATCGTGCCCACTATATAGAGTAGAGGTCAGGCCAGGAAAAGCCCACACTCTTGTGTGATCTAGATTGGCTGCAGTGAAGTGCAGTTTAGTTGGGTTTGTTCTATATTGCTCCTTTTGTGTATTGTTTCATTGTTATCACTGTTCTTTCTTCTCCTCTTGAACTGTTCTATACACATACAACCCTTATGTATTTTCAAAACTGCTATCTGTAGGATTCATTATGATTTACAGTGATGCTTGTGCTATCCAATTATTATCACATAAAAACAAAAAACAAATCCCACTTTATTACAGTAATTGGTCTACAAACTGTCCAACTGTTGCAGCGGCTTTAATAGCAACATGACTTCAGTGAATGGACATATGGTTATATTCAATTAATTACTTGACCATTGGACTGTGCTGTATACATGTAGAGGGTTTAGAACATGTTGTCATTGCAGATGCTGTGATGGAGATAAAAGTAGTGAGTTTATTTAGGGAACCATGTTGCTGATTTAGGTGTGTAATGGCCCCTGACAAACTCATTCATAAGAGTTATATACTGTTGACATAATAGTGCAAGTTCAGGAACATTTACCTTAATTGCCATTTCTGACTGTTGACAGGTTTTGTTTTCTCAAAATCAGGAAGAAAGCCTATTCTCCCAAAATAATGCAGATAGAATTTTTTTTGTTAATTTTATAAAACATACTGCTTTTATTCAGATATGCTTGTACTGGTAGGTAAAACATTTGATTTCAGAATTGCTATCAAGGGAGTTACTGGGCTGTCAAGCTCTAGGAGGCTGATGATATAGTCTCTAGAAATGGTTGAATTGTTTTCCTGTGAAAATAAATTATCTAAGCAATTATGGCTTCTTTATTCTGTTAGAGAATTATTTATCAAATGAGCTTCATCCTGTAAATGTGGGGTTTATGCATAAATGTAATCTGAATAGTTTAGATAGCAGTTTGTAGTCTAAGGGATCTATGTGTATTATCCACTTATTTTATCCATTATTTGTGGTGTGTAGTTGGTTCTATCTGATGTTTGTTATTGCTTATTTGACTCTTTGGGAGAACTACGTAACTGTCAGATTTTAAAGAGAGGAATAATAAACTAAAAGTGCAAGTAATGATAGCACTTTTAGAAATAGCATCCAGTTGTCAGAATTTCCAGAATTGGTGCAACTTTCAGAAATAAGTGAAATAGAATTATCTAAAATTTTTGATGCATGTGGTGGTCTAGGAAATGTTACTACTAAATCTGGTTTTCTTCTAATCTTCTTCTCCTGAAAAAAACTAGCAAAGTAGAGACCATCAGTTTAAGAGACTTTGCCTTGGTCTGTCTAGTTTCTTCCTGAAATTCTTTAAAGTGAGACAGCATAAACAGATCATAGGAAGAGGCTCATTGTCTTCCCCTCATGTCTCATCCTTGCCTCAGAATTTCCTTGTCTTGTGAAGGAATGAACACAGGAAGGAATGAACATAGGCTAATGTTTTCTGATATGGCAGTTTTATGTTACTAATACAGGACACCTTCATGAAAAGTGCATTCCACTCTAAGGCCATTTAAATTTTGCAGTATTATAAAGTCAATTTAAATATTGCAAGTGTTAGTCAACCAAGCAACTGATGGGACTAATAGGACTTTAGTCCCAGCTCTAGATTAATTTTAAATATTGTGTTATGCAGCTACAAATACTTTATTTGAAAAGTTGTAGTCATGAAACAGTAAATAAGGATGAGAAAGAAGTAGTTTGAGGCATATTAAAGCTTTCATTTAAATGACACTAGATAAAACTATCTTTCAGAAATTCAATGTATTACAAATGACACTGACAGTTGCAAAATAGAAAATACTCTGTGAATGAGAATAAAGAATAAATTATTGTCCGCTAGGAGATCATAAGGTCTTCTTTTTGTTTGCTTGCCAATTTTTTTTCAGCAACAAATGAGTTACAGTCATCAAGTAGAAGATTTTTTCATTTAATTATTTTCCTCTTAGGCAGCCATAATATGACACAAAGAGAAAAAAACAGCCTTTTTCACCAGAAGACAAATAATTCAAACACATTAGCACTGCACTGAGTAGCCCGCACTTATTCATGACTATTTGATATTGTGTCAGAGGGAGATGGGTCCCCAAACAGCTTGTTGCAAATTTCTTTTAATGGATTTCTTTACCCCATCAGTCACTTGATGTTTTACTTCCTGAGAAACATCTCCCAGTGAAAAGGCCTCTTCTACAGAGGAAAACTAGTGTTATGGCCAAAGAGCTAAACTGAACTTGAGTAACTCTGTTAAGATGTCAGCTCCATCCATTTTAACAGTGAGCATAAAGCTCAAGGGTGGTTTGGTTTTAGCTTTTTCCCCTCCTACTATTTTGAAAGGAAAGATAGTAACATTTCACCTTATCTCAAAAGTTCTCTTGCTCGTTTAGTTTGTAAGTACACTGGAGAAAAGATCTCCTATATGCTGAGTTCTTTAAACACTAAAGTAATATAATTTATATTCCTATTGTTCTATACAGACATTCAGATATATACAGCTGTATATGTGTACTGTGGAGCTTCGGTTTGTTTTGTTTTTAAGGAAGCAAACCAGTTATTTCTAAAATTAACAGTGTTATTAAATATTTGGTCATGTTTCTAAGTTAATTTTTAAAAGGACATCAAATCAGTTCAAAACCCCCTTCAGTGGTTTGTTTGTTTGTTTGTTTGTTTGTTTGTTTGTTTGTTTTAAGCAGTAGTGTTTAACATTTGAAGGGGAAGGATAAGAGAATAAAATAACTACTTTGAATATTCTCTGATACTCTTACATCTACTAAATTCAAGGATAAGATCCTAGATAGGAATTTTACTTTTTTTTTAAAGCAATCATTTTCTCCATGCTACATTCTCATTATTAATCTGCAAGAAAGCACAGTTCATAGCTATTTCATTCTCTGACAATGTGAAAAATTCCTTGCAACTTGAAAAAAGAAAGAAAAAATAAATGAACCTTAAAAAGAGATCCAGAGATAAAATTTTACTCTTGTGGGTTACGTAGAAGTCTTGGACAGTATATTTTTTAAATACTTTTATGGATATTATGCAAAACAGCCAGAGAAAATGAAGAGACAGTAACAGCACTCAAGTAGATTAAATAATATTGCTCCCATATGAGTTTATTACCAAGTTTAAACTATGAGTCAAGAATGATCAATCTATTTAACTAAACATTTATATCTCTGAAGGAAGAGTCCCCGTTTAGTACTTTGTGTTAACATGAGAATTTTTGGAATATGCATCAGACTTCTTAATGCCAAATCAAACTGCCTCATGTCTATATAAATATATTAGTGTAATCTAAATTTTAATAGTTGATATTGCAGCATATTTATCTTTATCATTACATCATTATGCTAAATGATCATAATTATTACTATAATTACAATATGTCATTATTAGTATGACTATTATGATAATTCTCCTCTTGGCAATTCTTTGCTGATTTCTAGGTCACTTTTACCTCACTACCTTTTATGGAAAGGAATGAAAAAAGGAGCACTGCAATGAAATATTAAGCTTAGCCAATTTTGGATAATGCCATTTAAGACTGGAATTCAAGTTCTAAAAGTCCAACTAGAGAAATGCAGTAATAAATGGCCAGTCAGGTAACACAGCTGTAATTGAATGTGTCAGATAAACTTAGGACTTTAAGCACTGTAATACTGACCCAAGAAACTCACAAAAAGCCATTGCATTCTGTGGGAAACTCACACACCTTATCTGCTGAAAAAAGTAAAGCTCTAAGAAATGCTTTTTACATAGGTATCAGATGATGCAATGGGAATTACTGTTTGTGAGCCTCTTAACTCCTGAATTTCATCGTTTGATTCAAAAGGGAAGCAAAATTAGGCTCTGAAAGCCTATGAAATAATTAATAAACCATCCATCAGACTCTAGGCTGAAATAAGAGAAATAATGAAGGCAATAAGGTGAATTGTTAGTTTGCTTAAACCATCAGTATGCAGGAATAATTCAGTAGTTTATTTGGTTTGGGCTGTCTTTTTAAAACTGTAGCAAAGAGTTGTCAGTGCAACCCAGGCAGACTGACTAGTTGCACAGATAAGGTACAGTAACATGAGCCTTGATCTTGCTCATGTTTGAAACCAACAGACAACATTGACTACTGGCCATGACACTGAAGATGTTCTGATCTAAAATAAAAAATAAAATCTAAAAGGTCTAAAAATCATACTGTCTTCCATATTAAAAAGAGGAGACTGAATGAAGTTTCTCTTCTTCACATATAGACCAGTGAGTGCTGTAAGGAAATGAGAGGAGTATTTTCCTATTGAAAGTGAGGAGAAAAAGAAAGAAGCATTGAATAGAAAGGACTTGAAAGTTATAGATGACATGCAGTTATTTTTACTCCATAGCTAAACACTATAAGAAAAGTAAATGTAATATGCTGTGGGGTCACAAGCAAATTAAAACCTATTATTTTCCACATGACTTGTACAAGTGGGATTTTTATTTTATCTGGTCTCATGATTAATAAATTGTCAATATATTTTATCTACAGTAAACTAGTGGGAAACAGAAAACTGAATTGCTTCACCTGATTTAATAGACAGACATTGCACTTGAATACCATTGTATTTGATTTATAAATTCATCTAGGCAGCTTTTTTTCACTGTCTATTCCTAAGACTGCATGTATTTATATAGAATTTATACTAATTACTATCAGTCAAGTCTTTTTCCTGAAAAATATGAAGTGATAATAAGGAGGATTTATGTGAGCAATATTCTGTGTGGTGGTAGTTGATTTGACTACACCAATGATTACTGAACATTCATAACTCCTTTTCCTTTTTTTTGTTTACAATCAGTAAGGTACTGATTGTACTTTACAATTTCCACATACAAATATCTTTTTCTTTCTGTTAACTGGGGTGAAAAAAAAAAAAGAGAGGTAACAGAGGGGAGTGCTCCTCTATGGGAGGACTACAGAGATCTTGTCAGGTTATACAGAGAGAAAATTAGGAAGGCAAAAGCCCAGCTGGAAGTCAACTTGGCCACTGACATAAAGGACAACAAAAAAAGTTTCTACATCAACAATAAAAAGAGAACCAGGGAGAATCTCCATCCCTTACTGGATATAAAGGGGAACGTTGCAACCAAGCATGAGGAAAAGGCTGAGATACTTAATGATGTCTTTGCCCCTGTCTTTAATGCACAGACCAACTGCTCCCAGGGCATTCAGCCTCCTGAGCTTGAAGATAAAGATGGAGAACAGTATAGCCCCCCCCATAATCCAAGAAGAAGTAGCTAATGATGTGCTTCTTCACCTAAACACTCATAAGTCTATGAGGCCAGATGGCATTCACCCGATGGTACTTAGGGAACTGGCAGAAGAACTCACCAAGCCTCTCCATCATTTTTCAACAATCCTGGTCAACAGGGGAGGTACCAGATGACTGGAGGGTGGCTAATGTGACACCTATCTACAAGAAAGGCTGGAAGGAGGATCCAGGGAACTACAGGCCTATCAGCC
>JANIJG010024955.1:53065-69215 GCA_024611175.1 Megaceryle torquata | reverse complement strand
GAAAATAAAGATTATGCAAATATTGCAACAATGCATTGAATGGGAAAATATAAGGATTAAAGATAAAGGAGGAAAAAAATAATTTCTTTTTGGGTGAGATAGATGGAATGATGAAAGCACAAGGTAATACACCCACGTACAGTGGACTATTCAGTAAGAGTTTGAAAGGTAAACTCGCAGTATAAATCAGTCTGTGAAGGTACAGACATGCATTTTCATAGCAGCTAGAGGTCCGAGGTGTTTTTTTGACATTGGGCTTTATAATTCAAACCCTCTGCCTAATCAATATCAAATTAAACTTCTGTTCTTGAAATATTATGCCTTATTCTGTCCTTTCATACAATACAATTTGAGGATCAGCAGAGTCTTCCATTTCTAGATTATCCCTGTAGATATTTTTGAAGGCTGTCAACTAACTCAATGTTGATGTGATTAGAATTAGGCAGAACCCCTACTCAGAGTGGTCATTTCTTAGGAAGACTGCCAGACTTCAGGAGACATTACGTTTGCTACATTCTTCTGAATAAGTAACATTCCAAATAGATTAAATCCATTAAAATAATGGAGCATATCAGGAATGTGCAATCTAATCCAATAGTTTACTATTACTGCAGCAGATGGCTGCTTGCCTAGAATTTCACATGTAATATATACCAGCCTATAGTAATATACCAAAAAACAGAATAAACCTACTATTTATTCCCTTGCTGTTTTCAAGTGCTGACTTCCTCCTCTATGCTCATACTAAAAATCTTAAAAGAAATATTTTTAATTTGTATAAACTATGACTTAGCAGCAGCATAAAAAAAATATTACATCTGAAAAAAAGATCAGCTTTTTACATTACAGTTCATTTGTTAGGATACTTAACCACATTAGTCCCACCATTTGTATCTATACTTATTCTTAGGTAATTAAGTTTCCTTTTTTGGAAGCACAGAAGTTGCTTTTTAAAGCCCCTTTAAGGTATCATCAGACCTTGTTCCACAAGAAGATCTTTTATGTTATATAAAGACACATACTATTTCTCTCTCAAAGAATGCACAGTCTAAGCTGTCACAGTATAGAGGGAAATGCAACATACCTTAATATTGCATTGACTTCATCACAAGTTGTAGATATAGTCTATAGAATATTCAAGATCTTCACGTCATAATGAATGTCACAATTATATATTTGAAAAGAGACTGTAAGAATAATTCATTGTTGATTGCAATAAACCTCAGTGCTATGGGCTAAAATTCATCTAAAAATCTCCACTTGCTTTAACTAATCCTCTTTGTATGTATTTAAATTATATCACCTTCAAAAGCATCCAACACCCCCCAATGTCTTGAGTATGCATTTTCTTAAGATCTAGAGAGGACCATATGGCTTAACAAATATATAAAATACAGTAAGTTTTAGCAAACTAACTTTAGATGATCATATTTTAAAAAAAAACAAAACAAAACCCACATTTTGGCTGCTGCATTTCCATTATTTCCATTTATTCATAAGCTGACAACTAGACAATCTTAACTCTGGCTGAGCTTCAAACCTTGTCTGTTTGTTTTCAAAAGGATATAAGCTCTCTCCCTCAACTAATAAAAAGACTACGTCTGCTGGGACACACATTACCAGTTAATACTCAGTAAACAAAAAGCTTTTAATATTCACTGACGTAACAATTCAGTTTACACATCCAATTCCTGTTGTTTGAATGTTATTCACATTTTTTTACTGGCATTTAAACTGAATCATATCAATCTCATCTCTAGTCCTAGTATTTAAAAACAGGTCAAGAAAATACCTCAGTAAGTTATGCAGTTCACTCCTTTGACCCAGTAATGTGGTTTTTTTGAAAGCTGTTTTTCAGACTTTTTATTTTCAAAGACTTCCTTACTATTCCAAGGCAATCTATTTCACTGAGTCATGGCCCTCTCAATCCTCACACAATTAGCTGTGTTGAGCCCAAATCTTCCCTCTTGTAATCTAAAGCTGTTTTGTCCTAAATGCTATGAACACTGAAAGCATAACACTGATTACACATTGCTCTTTGAAGTAACCTTTTGAAGTATTTAAAAGTTGGGGGTTTTTTGAAGTATTTAAAACCTCAGAATATCTCACTTAAGTCTCATTTTCTCTAGGCTCAGAAAAATCTCTTGAATTAATTTTATCTTTCTCCTCTTTAGGCCACATCTATCATATTTCTCATTAGTCTCACTGGTCTGTACTGGAATTCTGCAATCCATCTGATGGACAAATAATTTTCTTGAGGTGTGACATATGAAATTCTAAATAGTATTTTTGTAATGCCTTCTTTATGATGAATAGAACTAAATGATTGCAAAACCATTCTCAAAGATAAATAGGAGGGCTTCTTAATTGACTTCTTTGACTGAGGGAAAGCTTAGTTAATATATGAGTCAGATAAATCATCAATACCACAGAGATTAATAAATTGTAGTAGGACGAATGTCGTGATAAAATAAAGAGGGATCTACTAAGTCCATCTGAATGACTACATACAGGAGGAAGTTTTCACATCTAACTGGCACAGGTGGCAAGGTCTGCAGCCTGCTCCCCATGCCGGGGAGTAATGTAAGCAGTGGCATGCTTACCCTTTGGATTTTTGGTAGAATACTCCCATTTTAAGCTAAGCATTAGTTTTTTGTTTTCTATGCAAGTAAAATTAAAAGACTTTGATCTCATTCAAGGTGCAAAAGGTTCTGCTGATCTGGAGAGATGAGTCAGAAGTGACTCACCACCTGTTTTTTGGCAAGGTATTTAGAACATGGACAAATCACAAGGTGAATGGTAGGAATCATTGGAACTCTGTGCTCTCTCACCGTTATTTAAAGGCTCCACTGGTTTAATGTTACACATTTCTATTTTTCTGAAACCTCACAGATAAACCAGAAGACAGAAGTAAGATTTTTAGTGTAAGATTTTTACTCTGTCCAGGTTTCCAGAGATGGTAACATTCTGCCAGGTAATACAGCCGAGTAGTAGAACCTATCACAGACACCAGTTACTATCACCTGTGATATCTTGAACTATAGAAGTCAGAAGATGACTCTTGGTGTACAGACTCTAAAAGAAACCTTCCAGTCAAACACTTCTGATTGTGTTGTGCCCTTTTAAAGGGTGTCTGTAGTGTCACATAGAACCAAGAAAGTGCCAATCACTTAAATACAGTAAGCATCCATTACTGAGTATCCTGACTGTAACCCAACAATAGCGTTTAAAGTCAGCCAATTTCTGGACAGATATTTCAATCTCAGTACGACAGGAAAGCAGTTTCTTCCTTACTGGAACCACCTTCTATAGCTTAATGCTATTCTTAACAAAACGAGCAATTGCTAGTTACTTTGCTTATTTGAAGTGTTGCAGATAACAGAAATGAGACTAACCAGAAGTGTTATTCAAAGTCTAGGCCAGAAATATCTTAGAGAAGTGAGAGCAACTAATGGACAACACGGCCACTGAGACAGATTGCTCAGTTATGCATCTCTTAGCTGGATTCAGAAGGGTGTGGGGGATACACACCAAGCCAGGAGGGGCACTGCCAACTAGAAACTCAAGTGCACTGGAATGTTTATCCTGTAACATCTTAGTCCATAAGCTTTCTCTCCTCTGAAATACAAGATGTTATTCTTACTCATTTAGCAGAGGACAAAAGTACTAAATAATTGCTTATGGCCCTATTCAATTAAGAACAGATAGGGACCAGTTAACAGCTGTGTTCTTTTGCCAGCTTCATCTCTGAGAATCCGCAGTATGATTCTTACAGCAAGTAAAAGGCTTACTTCAGAAGGTATTTAAAATTCTTCATTGCAAAACTGAAAGCAATTCATTACCTCATTTGCCTTAATGCAGATATGAGGAAGCACATTGTCCAGAAACACAGTTCTGAAGAAAGCTGGAGGAAAAAAAGCAAAATTAAATTTGCCTTGATCATACTTTTTTGTGCCTCATTTAATCAACTTTGCATATTTATTTTCTCTCATCTAATCTTTATTGGCCACAGAAAGATCAATTTTCTACAACTTGAATCACAACTTAAGTTATAATTGCATCATTATTAGTAGTATAATTTAATTTTAATTTAATTTCTGACAATCCAAATATTCTGACTCACCAAAGATACCTTGTTTCTGCATTCTTTTGAAGACAATGAACTTGTTTGAAAAAATAAACAGCATCTTTCTTCTGAGTAAGAACATATCTTTTATCTGTGTAAGTATGCCATCCTTAACGCCTCCTTTCCAATTCTCATCCTTTCACTCCAAAGTATGTGTCTCGGACTGAGATTGCAGTTCTCACACTCACCAGCCTGCGAGACACTTTCAATTCTGTGCCTCTGACACTGATATTTTTTTTGGACAATAGGGAAAGTACTGCCCCATAAATGCTAGTGCCACACACTGGATTACCTCAAATTCTGTGTATAGCTTTAGAGGCAGCAGAATCCCAGCCTCAACTACGCCTGCTCGGGAGGAAGCACCGAAGCTCAAAATGAGCTCTTGAATTCTCTTAGCTCCTTTTGTTGCTTCACCTGATGCTGGTTGTGGTTAAAATGGACTGCAAGAAGTACAGAAAAGGAACAGTTTAAGCACAGATCAAATCAGGTCTCGTACAAACTTTGCTAATTTGGACTTACCTTAAGTAATGTTACAAGGGCCCTTCCGTTTTAGCCTCACCATCTAATATTGTCATGGAAGAAAAGCTCACGGGAGGAGGGTCCAAGAAGCTCACTTGGACTAGTTTAGCAGCACCATAACATCCAGAGGTCTCCAGAGGCATGGGGGTAATTAGGTCCTCACAGAAAACTTTGTACTCTAGTTCTGTATGCACCACGTGCACAGGAGCAAAGAATCCAACATATATTGGAAAAGAAGGCAATGAGGAGATTGGAGACTCTTTGACAGCTGAAGAGTTTAGTTAAACCTGAGAATATTGTCCATAAAAGGCGTATAAACTGCAGCAGCACAAACTTCAGCGCAGGCTAATTTAGCCTACTTCTTGACAAAAAAAAGCCAACAGTGATTGCTGTTTTAGAAATTATTTTGTATTCTTCTGTGTGCTATTCTTAGCATCCCTTGGTAGCTATGAATTGAAAGGTGATCACATTTCAATTGGTTGTAATTTCTCCGTGGGTTGTTACCAGCATATGAGTGATAAGCCTTATATAGAAGACATCACTGTTGCCAACAGCTCCATCAACATTCCAATGACCCTCCATTACTGCTTCAGAAAGAGGAAGAAACCTTCAGTTACAGTTACATCCACTTCTGCAAACATGCCCTGAACCAGCCTTTGATGACATCAGTACATTCTCACCTTGCTCTTACAGCAACAGTCACGTATTATACATATGTACATATATGTACACATAAGTAACAGGCATTTTAAGGTGGTTTTCTGAATACACAAACATATCTTTGAAGCAAGCTGTTATAATTTAAAATATCTCATTGGAAGTAGATATTAGCATTATAGCTCATTAAACACTGAGGTTTGCTACTTGCTTCTGTAATATTAAAACTGCTTCTGGATTTCTAAAGAGTTTATGGAAAACTTAAGATAAAGTTGCTGGCAAAGTTGTCACCAGATATAAATGCTGCCAATGCTTTAGTAAAAGATAAAATGTTATTTCTACTGTCTTATTCTTTCTTTATAATATTTTTAATAATATTTTTTTAAGGAAACTCGATAGAAAACTGTCGTGTAAAATAATATAGCAGTAGCTTCAGACAAGCTCATTTGCAGCTTTTTTCAGTCAAAGCAAAATAAAACTAAACAGTATTAAATTGATTTTTTTATATATATACAAACACATAGGCTAAACACAAAATGCTGAGAATACAGCACACTGAATCAAGCACAATTTCTGTAGCCTGCAGATTATCTGTTCGGAAAATATAAGAACAACAGATGTAAAATACAACTGAATGATCAATAAGTGCCAGCCTCAATAGTGCAACATTTTATTAACGGCAGAAATATTTGGTTGTTAACACTGCTCGTGTTACCAAAAATGCAGTGGCAGTAATAATGGCAGCGAAGGGGGATTTGGCACTGAATATACAAAATAGTAAAAGCACATCTCAGTGGTCTTCTAAATGGAACAACACAAAGCTTATTAGTGGAAAATAAATAAATGACTGAAAGGAATTCTTTAACTGGCCAATCAAAGAGCAGAATAAAAATCTGTTTGTGTAAAACAGTGCAATGCAATTTACACAAGGTTAATTTAGGAATGTTACCTTTTTTCAAGTCAACTGCTATAAATGTAAACACAAATATGCTAGATATGTTTAGCAACTTGCACACACGTGCATTTGTTTTTATTCAATTCAACTGCACAGCATATAAAGGAGCATTTTTAAAGCTAGCTTTATTTGTGGCTTGCTTACATACTTGTAGCCTAATTTATGCTCTCTTTTTGGTTGCGTGTTTGGTTTTGTTTTTATAAATCAGACCTACAATGGTAGTAAACCTAAAAATACATTTGTGTTGGATGTTTGAGTGTGCTGTTTAGGAACTCAACAATCTAAAATGTAAAAGAATACAGTAATGTTTATCTTACTATTAGGCTTTACACTAAGTTTTGACATTCTGCTTTCCATATGTATATTTCAGGATGTACATCAAACTTGAAGGCAATATAAGCTATGTGTGTGATGGGAGAAAGGTGTAGGGCACATTAAAATACACTAGCCAGTTTTGAACAGTAGTTTATGTCTTAAAAAAAAAAAAAGAACAAAACAACCAAACATTTTAATTCTCCTAAAGTTTTACATACAAAGAATAAATGAAATAGGATCATATTTCCTTGAAATTTAATACCAGAAATCAGAAATTGGTGCAAGATAAAAATCTACAATGTGGTTGACTTGTTTTTAAACTGGAACCTGAGTAAGGGCAGGAAATATAGCATTATGACTAAAAGAATACAATTCCTTAATAATTTAAGTAGCTGAACAGGTTTTTAATGTTCTACCACAAAGCAGCAAGGCAACAGATGATAATGACCTTGTATTCAATGAATTATCGTGAACACCCACTGCAAACCTGGATATTTTCTGCAAAAATAAAACATCAGATTACGCACAATAATAAAAAGCATCAGAAAAAGATGCACCTGGATATTTTTCTCTTTTTAACCACAAATATCAGAATTCAGCATTTATGTCGCAGTCCTTGAACAGTTGCTCTGAGATGACTACATTAAGCACACTACTGCACTAAGTAGACACCCCACAACAGGCTTGCACTGCAACAGTAACATAGTTTTCATATAGGCACAAACTTTTTCCTCATTCATGTTCAAAAACAACATGAAATAAACAACTCATGGCAATATTAGAATTCATCCCACATTTCCTTGTTAGCAAAAAGTTCTTGTCACTTTGGTAATTGAAGTCACTGAATGTTTTTAAAAATTGCAGGTACCTCGAGGAAAAGAAGAGTTCCATACTCAGCAAGGCAGCATTATATCAGGATATTTTATACCAACTAAGGCATAAAGAACTTTGCATCAGGGTATACAATACTCAGTCTCTGGATTAAAGTTTCATATTGTGTGGTGAAAGTGCATAGGAGTGGGATTCCACTAGAGTAGAAAGAATCCTCTCACAGTATTAAGGCCTTTCGATTTTATATGAACTCTGTCGGGCTAAAGTCAGCAGAGTGAGGGAAAAAACCAACCAAACAGGCTGTCATCATATGGACACCACTGAAGTTTTCTTAGAATGACTTGTCTTCTCCTAGTTGCCGCTCATCTTCTTCATCAGCTTCTTCAATAACCTGAATTTCATCTGCTTGAGGTAAAGATGAGATCTCAGTCAGCAGTTTAGCTCCTTCAGATTTACTTTTTTCTTCCTCTTCAATCACTTTCTTCCATATTTTGTGATTTTCACTGAGATGGTGTATTAGCTGGCAAAATATTCGTCTACCTTTTTTTCTTTGAGCTTCTGTAAAATTATAAGCATATTTGATTGTGTGAGATTCAGTTCAAATAAATTGTATTTTACAAATACAAAACCAATAGCATGTTGTGAGAGAGATGTAAATTTGAGCAAAAACCCTGGATGCTTATTCAGAGTATTTAAGTATTGACAGGGAAAGGATAACAATGAGTGTGTTTCAAATTGCAAGTCTCTTGCTATTAACAGAAAATTATTGAGAGTACAATTTATGAAGCAGCATAATCACAAAATCTACAGCATTTGTACTATACAATTTCAACTATCACTGCTGTGTCTGAATACATTAAATGACAACCATATGTGCCAACTGAAATACAGAAACTTACTTAAAATAAGATCATCTTCCATTTCTTCATCATCACTTTCCAACCGTGCTCCATCATCATCTTCGGTACTTTCTGTATCCTCCTCCTCTTCATCAACCCATTGCCCTGGAAGCAACCCAGCTGCATTGTATGAATTACAAAGGGGGCCAACTATGTGAGTGATGAAAGATTCCTGCAGTTTTGCAAGCTGAGGAGAAGAACGGTCCATGAAGGGGCTTATAGGTAATCCAAGACTTGCTTCTTCATCACCCTGAAAAAGAAATCAAGAAAATTATGAGAACTTCTCATAGAATTAACTTTTCTTTTTAGGATTACCTTTAAGAACAAGTAAGCATCACATGGATTGTATCTTTATGGACAGTAACAGTGAATGGAAGTGTACTAAGTGAATGAAAATGTAATTAGGCCAATTTAAAATAAAGACACATTCTGGCTCAGACTTGCGTAGCCCAAAATCTTTGCTGCGAGATACCCTTGTGCATGGGATGGAGACCTAGTTCTACTGGAGCTGCTATTCCTCTGCTTTTACAGGACAGCTTTAAGGTTGGTATTTTACTTCAATTGCTGAGCTAATGAACAGAGAAAACGGGAAAGTAATCAGCTGGAGCAAGGCATGCTGGTAAATGGCTTCCCCCAGAAGTCACAGAAGAATGAAATTAACTGTAGCATCCAGAATACAATGGTTTGGGTTTTTTCCCCATTTTATGAACTGGGGAAGAAAAAATTGAACAGTTACTGGTACACAGCTCTGAGTTAAAAAAAGAACATCCCACTTTCCATACCCACCTGTTCATAAAATTCGTTAACAATGCCTTCTGTCCATTTCAGATGCAGCTCTCTAACTTTTGCTGGGCCGTTAATATCTGCCAGTTTGATGCATATTTGACAGGCCAGCAGGCGATCATTTTCATTGCTCCATTCTATACCATGACTGTTGAGATCATTTACCTGGATTGAGCACATACATTTTCTTTAAATTGGATTAAATCTATTCATCGATATTTAACTTTTGCCAAGCTTTGCAAAATAGACATTTGCACTATTTTTTTCTCTATAATATTTTGTGTTATGTAGTTAAAAAAAGTCTTTTACTATCTCTCAGAAGATGGAAATATGAGATATGATCAAAATCTCCTGTGGGTCCTATGTCACATCTGTCTGGCTTATTAGGCAATTTACAAAACAATCTCTAATTGGTTTGTACAAATGAAATATTTTCATTTCTTTAGTAACTTAAATTTAAATAGTATAGAACTTTAAATTCAAGTTATTATTACTATTGACCAGATCGGTGAAGACACTATAATGCAACAAACCTTGGCATTAAATTCTGCAAGGAAATCAAAATGCTTCTTGAGGTCTGTGGCAAGGATTGCTTCAATCACTAAGAAACGAAAACGCTTGAATTCTACGTGATCGAGGTTTGATAGAAAGTTGTATTCTGGTCTTGATAAGAAAAGATTCCAGGCAGAAGCAGCATGGTGATTTTCTAAGACTGATCTGTCATTGTAGAGAACAGCCTATACAAAAAAAAAAAAAAAAAAAAGAATAGAATCATAAATGACAGAGTAAATGTTTACAATTGTAATTAAATATTCTGAAGCTTTAGGGCTAGTCAGAAACAAGTCAATTAAAAAAAAAGGGAAAACAACTATCGAAAATTCTCTTTTACTTTCTAGTGTTGAAGGCTAAAAAAAATAGATTAGAGAAACAAAAAAACAATTAGCAAAGTTTTTTCTTTCCTTAAAAGTCCATAATGATGTCTTAGTAACATCTATATTCACCCTGTAGGCACACAAACAAACCACTTCAAATGAAGACGTTGCCCCCTTGGCAGTATGTGTGGAGCACACGCACTGACATAAAAAAAAAGCCAAACAAACAAACAAGCAAAAAGGTCACACCAAATTTCCTCTTAATTCCAGTATTGTTTAAAAAAAGATACAAGGAAAGAACTTATTAAGAGAGATCCAAATAGCCATTGTATATATTCTTTCCCAGGTAATATTCCACTCTTTAGATAAAAATATTTAACCATGCAATTTAAGGCATCTTTACTTTAATGCTTTTCTTTCCAATTCTTCCCTGCCCCACCTCTTTTTTTCCTACCTGCTATTGTGTTTAGCTTTAATCTCCTTTACCTCTTCTGACTTAGCCTTTTACATCCTGAAGAACGTATCATCTTTCTTTCTACTCTGTTCTAACAACAAAGTTGAATATGGAAGATAAAAGCAAGGATGCTTTGCTGACTTATCTTACTCACCCTCCCTTAAAGGTTATGGCTATTTACCATAAAGGACTCATTTGAAATCCAGAATGCAGTTAAGTGAACTGTTAGAGCAACCTGCATTTTTCCAGTAATTGCAGACACTATTATTATTTAAGAGGATTCCCAAAATGTAAGACATCCATGAATTAGCTGCTTAGACAGTCTCTGGGCCAGCTGTCTGTGAAATAATCATTTACTCTAACCTGAATTGATTTATGTTTCAGTTTTGTAAATTAAACAATCTCTTTATACGTGCATACACAGCCAATATGTACAAAATACATCAGAATCTATCACAGAAAAGGAAAAAAAAAAAGTATTATACAAGTACAAATTCATTTCCCAATTTCTTAAAGGCTATAGCAGGGATATAGAACAGAAAAATTGTCATTATTCTGTCTTCAGATACAGACAAAAAGTTTTCTAGTTAAAAAATTTCTTACCTGAGGTGCATTTGTAGCCACCAGAAAAGCATTTGTCCGACCAGGATGATCATAATCGTGCATGGCAGCTGCTACATATAAAGCCATCAATTCCAAAGCAGGAATGTTTGATGCCAGACAACCATAACTTTCATCAGTAATAGAACAACTCTTTGAAGAAATATAGCTGACTTGAACAGGGGCAATACTACTGGCTTCATCTAAGAAAATTAAAAACACAAACCCCAAATAATTTTAGAATAGCATTTATTCATGTTTTTAATACAACATTGCAAACATAATCTTAATACTGTTATCCTTGTAATTGTGAAGCTGAATACTTGGCAAAGAAAGACTCAGACTTAGAAAACCCAAAATGTCATACTATTGTGTACAGAAAAACCAGCACTTTTGAAGACAAGCTGAAAAGCTAGTAAGTCATAAATCTGTCATGGCCACATGAGTTGAAGAAAAGGGTAGATGCAGTCTTACAAATATATAAAAAGCTTCAGCTGTTTCATGCCATTACACAAGGAGGGCAAAGTCCTACAGGACATTGTGGAGCCTGGTTGGAAGTATCCCAAATGTCAAGTCTCCAGTCATAACCCTTTTAACACTTGGAGAAAGAAAATGCAATAGGGTGCAGTGAGTGGATATGGACAAACTTGGAAAAAAAAGCGCAAGGTGACATCAAAGGGACCAATTAGTAAGGAAGACATAATATATACTGTAGGATGCTCCATACAGTTCACAAAGTACTTCTTAAAATTACAGCCCTTTCTTTTACTGCATATATAAAATGGAGTTCTTAGAGAGTGCTTGACTCCCTCATTTTATTTTACATAAATACATACATTTTCATATAGAATAATTATGAATTTAGAATAATTCAGAATAAATTTATAGGTTAATTATGCTTTACTGACAGCATATGTTTAGAATAATTATGCTTTCCTTACAGTATATATTTTTGTAAAAAGTACAAATCTAAATCAAAAAGTTAATTCCATAAAGTCACAGACAACAGAAAAGCAATCTTCCTTAGAAGCAATAGAAAATTTGAATTTGAAGTCTTTATGTCTCATTCAGGGATGCTCTTATGCAGTTGCTGTTAGTGTAGTCACTGCAATGCCAGATATCCAATACAGAATTCCGAAATACTCATTTTTGCACTAAAACCATTAAGGAGAACTTCAATTAAGTTAAATACTTCGACTTCGGTATTTTTTTTCTTTGCTCTATTTAATTTCCCAATAAAGTTAAGAAACATTACTCTAATGTATTTCAAATGCTAAAAATACACAGACTGTAGCTTCATTCTGCATAGAGAATTTATGAAGTGAACCTGCAGTTCTTGGCTAACAAACTAACCACTACTCATCTCAAATTTTCTAGAGATGTCCTGCATGGTATTTCTGATGTGTACTAACATTGTGGTATTTCTACTGTCTAATATTAAAATACAGAAAAAAAATATTTGAATTATAAGAATCATTAGATATTTTCTTCCAGAGTAATTTGTTTTAGCTATTGTAGGTTCCTTAAAACGTTCTTACAGAAAAAGAAGGAAATCTCTGATGTGAATACATACCCATATCACTTTCCATTATACGCTCATTGTGAATTTGCTGAAATCCAGGAATGGGCCGTGTTGTCAGGTACCATACTGCATGGAGAACATCTGTGGCATGTATACGATTGTGATCTGAAAATTAGCAAAATATCATTAAAAATGTCATCTAAAAGCCAATATAAATATATTATAAATACAGTCAGAAGGAACATAAAGAAAACAAAAGTAATTTAGTAACGTTATAGGAAAGGAGAATTTGATTGAAAATAAAGCAAAAATTGAATTTAAATAGTTGGTAGAGGGTACATCACTCAACGCTTTTAAGAAACAAGTTAGATAAACATCAAACATCCTCTAAACATACTTCTTTCTACCTGAGAATCAGCAAGGAATTAAGCAGCCTTTTAAATCAGTGATGGTGAGCCACCAGTCTGATACCTCCAAGCACCTTGGTTGGTGCAAACATCTGTGACACACACTGGGGGGTGTGTGTGGGTGGGGGTTTTGTTTTGTTGTGTTCTCCTATAAATTTGGCTGCCCTAAACAGCACGATGAATAATTACTGTCAACATTGTATATTTTTTTATTATTCTATTGCAGGTCTAAGACAGATTTCTCTTAAATGAACAAATACTCTCCTGTTAACGTCAGTACGTTTGATTCAACTACTCATTCACATTCTTAGGATTATATGCAAGCTACATATTGATAAATTTAGTTTTGGAGTCCACCAATTTTTTTGCTGCAGTTCATTAAATCCATTCTAAATTCTGACAAATGTTTTAATTAAAAATATGCTAGGTTCTGACATTGTTTATGTCGGTATTAAACGCTGAACTAACACATTAATATAGAAGAAGAGCTACATTAATATAAAAGAAAACCACATGTAATTGTAGTCGTACTTACAGGGAATATCTCGGTAGCCATTTTCTAGTGCACAGAAGTAATTCATGAATTCTTGAGTTGGGATTTTGAAAATTTCAAACAAACCAGTGTCTTGAAACAAGGTATAAGTTACCTAAATACATATGAAAATGAATTTTAGTCTGAAAAAAGATATCTAAGCATGTTCTGTGTTTTCAGCTTTAAAAATATTCCTGGTTTTAAAATTTTGCTTGCTGATAGGGATGAAAATTACTAAAATGCCATTAAAGATTCTATGACAGTAGCTTTCAGATAGATATCTTTAATGATTTTTTTTTTTTAGCACAGAAGTGTGGATTTTCATCATCCTTTCAAATGCAGAACAATAAAGGCATTTATTTCTTTCCTGATAAATTCTGTGCACAAATGTTTTTTCTTAATAATATTCTCCAGAACATGCATAACATTAAAGAACTCATGCTTTATTCCAACAGTGACCTAAAAAGAAGAAATCTGTATTCTTACTTATTATCCAAAAATTCAAATTAGTTAACTATAGTAGCAAAGCCATTAATAGAAAAAAAACCCCACAACAAACAAACAATAATGTATTTCTTTTTGAGACTAGGAGAAATCCTCTTTCTTTTATTTATTATGACTTATTTTGGGTATTTTTAACAAAGCTAGCTATTGAATGAAAAAATATTTCAACTATATACTCAGAGCACCTTCACAGGGATATATTGTGCAAGTATATTAAGGTTTACAAGCAGAACTCAGCGGCTACCAAGACCTTACCCCCCCTAAGACCACAAATACTAAGTAAGCTTTTGAAAACAAGTCACTGCTACTCATTTCTGTCACTCTTTTCCCAGACACTTGAGAGAGAGTGTTCTGAAGTGGGGAAGTTGCTTAAAGGAACATGAGAGCAAAATGAGGGGACATCCTTCCTTCACCTGTCCCAACCATTCCCCCCTTGCACATACCCAATTTGAGAACCTTACAACTGATGATGGTAAAAGACAGTTTTTAAATGGCTGTTAAGTTCAATATGTATGATATGTTATCAGATGCTTACAGCAGAACAGACAAAAGGACTGTGACAGGAATAGGAGAAGGCCAAGGGGAACACACACACACACACAGAGTCAAGAAGAGCTGATACAGAAGTTTTGGTAGACTTAAGTAGAAATGTGCACACTTTAAGAGCTTACAGGCTTGAACTGTTCCCTAGATTGCACACAAATGAAATGCAAGATACTGTGGATCACAGAGTACTAGTACACTAATAGACTACAGGAAAAACAGCACTCAGAAGTGGATTGTGGCATTCTAGTCTGTACATCAACAGTTGTCACTAACTGAGGCGAAAGAAGACCTGCAAACATTTGAGCAAACACTAACTGAAGATTTAAAACAACATCCAGAATACTGTGCATTATGAAAGAAGACAGTGCCTCATGACAAAAATGACATTATTCTCATTATTTTTTCCTGTCTTCAGCAAAGGTGCAGGCCTATGGTTCCACTGTACCCGAGAGCTTCTAACCTGTTTCCTTCCCTCCAGCTGATTGGTCCTAACTACCACTGAGCAAGAGAAACATGCATTCTACTTCATGGTAGGAACGTAAGATACTGGCAATAAAAGTATTTCCTGGTCAGAGCAGAAGCAAATCCAGCTCGTACTATAGCTCCACGATTGCTACATCCAGTATAAAGAAAGAGACGGAAGCTTCCAGATGACACTGATGAATGGGAGAAGCTGGGGAAGAGCAAACAGGACCATACTTCTGCACCTGCCAGTAGATAGGCTTCAGCATAACATGAAACTGCAGAGAAGAGCTTAGTAGTAAGTCAGAAAGAGGTAAAAGGGATACTACATGCAGAAAGCAGCATGGAAAAAAAATCCCATTGTTTGTAGGATCAAGAGGCAAAAGACTGCCTAAAAGATCACTTCTCTTCCCCCACAGGTGTAGCTCTGGCAGAAATATTTTACTGAAATAAAGAAAAAAGAAATGGTTGACAAACAAGGCAGTAATTCTGAAAGCAGGAGACAATTTTTCATAGGAAATGGCATATTATTACAAAACCTCGTAAGTGTGAAGCTAACCTACTTTTACATTGAGAATAAAATTCAGAGAATTTGGAGCAAGTTGTCTATAGATTAATCACTTTTTACAGTTTACAATGAGACGGAGCACATGAGAATTATATTTCTACTTTTCAAGTTATAATTCATATATATGTATATATTGACTGCAAAACTTCCTCAGACTTTAAATAAGATATATAAGCACAGAAGCTTTACACACCCTCCCTCATATAAAAAAAAAAAGACAACAAACCTGGCTAAGGATCCTTCCAGAATGTTCTCCCATTTCTCGCACAAGGTCAAAAATTTGGAAATTCCAATTGTTCATCTTCTCCATTAATGAATCATGGTCTAATAGCATTGTTTCTAGTGTAGGGCTCTGCTCCACCTGTGTGAGAGTGAAATGCTTTATTATTTCTCAAATAGCAATCAAAACGAATTTGTCAGTTCTATGGCCAAAAAAAAAAAAGCCATGAACACAAGAAATCCTGTTGAATTTACTAAATGGTGCTGTAACTACAGCTATGAGAAAATCATGGAATCATAGAACAAATTGAGTTGGAAGGGACCTTAAAGATCATGTACATCCAATCCCCCTGCTGTGAGCAGGGGCACCTTTCACTAG